>DWPA01002829.1:0-15083 GCA_018251375.1 Calpodes ethlius
TTTATGTGACAGATAAATATTTGTTCTCGGGTCATGGGTGTTAGTGACGTGTTATTTGTGTTGTCCATGCCGCCCGCAACATAGGGAATTGTACTAGGGAGGTATGAGTGTGTTAGCGTTTATTTACTTTAAAAAAATGCCAATGAAATGTCAATAAAACCACACACAAACAAATCAAAATATACCTATACCTGCTCGTTAATTTGTGTAAATATTATATTGCACTGTACGTTAATATATCTCTGGTTATATTCTTAAAGTATTTAATGTGAGCATAATTGTCAGATTATACGACGCTGGCCGGCCTGAACTACCACTAAGGTTTCCCGCTGAAAACCAGCGACCGTTGGTTCTTTACCATGGTAAAAGCTGAGTGTAGCCATTTCATCTGGTTCTCGTTATTTTCCGTTCTTTCACCTTACCTTTACATATGTGAATAATGTTATTTAGTTTCAGCAAAGATAATGTTTGTAAATACATGCAGCGATTGTATTTTGGAATAAATGTTTTTCTTTTTCTTTTCGTACAACCACACGATTCTAGAGCTTATTTTGCTCGCTCAAGTGAGCGCGAATATCGCCTACCGGTTGGTGTACCACAGATCACCAACACACAAATATGGATGTGTATCTTTTTTTGTCAATGGAAACAGATACATGTATATCTATTGCAGTTCTAAACTTTAAAACCTTTTGAACCTTTATTTTTTATCTTTATTCTATGGTTATACAAATGATTTGCTGTTTGATGGTACTGATTGTCAGGAGGCCAAAATTACGCGACCTTTTACTATTACTATGCATAAAATAAACGATCGTAAACGTATAATGACTCTTGACTCCACACACTGCTGAAATAAAATCTTACATTAAACTTACTAAAATGTATAAAGTAGCGACATCTATACAATATTTGCTTAAACTTTATGACAGACTCATAAGTTGAGGCAGAATTTGCCTTGTCCATGTATGCTTAAAACAAATTAAAATCTCTAATTATAAAGTTTATAAAGTCCGCTAGTAACCAATTTTTAATTTTAATAAAATTTTAAGGTAATGCCACTGTAATGTGCCAAAGCGCCATCTAGGTAAACATATATAAAACTATAGGCCTTACCAGTTACAAAGTAGTAAGCACAATGCACTCTAGATGGCAATTTATTTGAAATTCTTTATTTTATTTCAATTTAGATTATTAATACTATTTACTAATCAATATATATGTACATTTTCTACTTATTATAATTATAATTTAAAATATACTTGTTAGTGGAAGCTGCGGACGGAATAAAATCTCTTATATCTACAGCAAACTTATAATTATTATTATTATATTCGATTGTATACATATACAATGATATGTAACATATTATTGTGAATAATATATCACTGTTTATGCATATACAATGCACCACGATCACACAGTAAAAATCCGTGATTTAGGATTTTAAAGTACACCTCAACAAATATGTATTCATGAACTAAACTTAGTACTATATACTTAGATATTATATAGCTGAAGTTTGACTTGTATTGAATTAGTGTGAATATCTTCGTAAATTTTGTAAGCATCTATCTTCTAATACAAAATGTAAAATCACTGCCGAGTTCAGCCACCATGTTTGAAACTATCTAATAACTGTCTCCAAATTGACGTGTGTAATGCACACGACAGCGTTTGTAAACAACCAATGCTTTCAAAGATAATGACCCAATTATTTTATCGATTGATCAAAACCAGTTTGGTCATGAAGAGAAAATAAAACCACATAATTATTATAACTTGGTGTAACCTGCGTAACTAACTTTATTTTATATTTCGGTAATTTATTACTTCAATAAAAGGTCGTTGTCGTATAATATTATACGACAATACAAATTAATAAGTAGGATAATTCTGTTGTTAAATAATTACTGTTTTTTATGCCAAAATGAAGGTAAAACGAATCTATGGGGTAAGTTAGGAAAACTTAGCACATTTAAGTTTTTGAGATCATGTACTATGAATCTTCAGTTTTCATAGAAAATAATATACAGTTGGAAAAAATAATATTTATGAATGATTGGTAGATTTTTTGTTTTTCGTTCAATCTTACCCCGTTTAAGAAAGTTTAATATTGTCAAGGTTCGATTGCCTTACTGTGATATTTAATGGAATTTAAACAAATTAATTATCTTTATTCAATCTACAGTGAGTAATAATGGACATTTGTCAAATCATCATAAAATAATCTAATTTCGTAAATAAAAACACATCATGGATATCCTCCTAACTACTGTGTGTATAAAGCTGATACATTACTAGGATAATAAATAACGCTGGGTACACTCTCTCAGCGCCATATTAAGGATCTCTGTGTTGTGGATGCTGTAGAGGACACACAGCCAAACCGAGAACAAAAATGTATACTCACCATTGAAATCTCCTCCCTTTAAATGACAGTCCAGTATGAAAAGATAAAAATAAAAGCTGACAATCTTATTGTGCACCCATACATAACAGTACAAATAGGTACTTTGATTTGAATTTATATAAAATTGGAGAAAGAATGGATCTAAATTCTCTGCGTACCTAATGACAGCTATCTTTTTTTAATTTATAACATTCAAACGTGTTAATTGCGTTACACTGGTAGCACTGGGACAATGATAAAACACAGGATATTAATTCTAATGTGGTTCGAAAAAAATTATGTTGCATACTACGTTAAAAATATCAACAATTTCGACCAATATTTGAATGAAAGGTTTTTTGCCCCAACCCATATTCGAACTTATCCCAACTCCTTTACATTATGTGCAGTATTTAAGTCTTTTTAGATATTTTCGCCCGAAGTAGGCAGGTATTTATTTCAACTAATACCTATATTCTTTAAAAGCCAGAGCCAGTTGGGGTTAAATGAAAAACGGGGGAAACATAAAAAAAACTTCTCGAATATCTAGCTCTTATTTTCATACTAGCGAGATTGTTGTTTAAACCATTGCGTCTGGGTCCACCCTTCCTCTGAGTCAGTGGTGGTGAGATTCTCAAATTGTAGAAATACTAATATATGTCTTATTCACATAATTCCAAAAATGTATCTGTTTGTTTTTATTGTTTTAATGAGTTTTGTATAATTTAGTTCTGAAATCATTTTACTGACAATTTACAGTACCTATAATCTAATAGTACCACACGAAGCTAACTTCGTTTCCAAAAGTATAATTTAAATAAATATGACGATCTTACCCCCGTGTATTGTTTTCACAGCCGCAAGTGTTGTCAAGTTTGTAACTCATAAATAATAATGTAATCAGATTTTTGTAATTTTTTATCAATATCTATAATTATGTTAAAACTTATTTGCATTTGTTATTGTATGCTATTGTAATTGTGATAGACTGTGAATTGAAATCTTACAATTCAATGACTTTAAACATTCCATCTTACCCCAATCGTCCTACCTTACTACCTCATCTTAGAAGCGAGTAATTTAAAATTTCTAGCAAGAGTATTTTAAGAGTCCGGTCAACCTTGGTTGAGTAATGAAAGCTATTGAAAGTTTTGTTCCCGAATAAAATATTATTAGTTAATTTTGTTTCTCAATTGACAACCCTAGACTATCATCCTATGAAAGCTCTTTCTGTTACTCCCAATAATTTATATGAAAATTTAATAAAACTTATTCCTGTGTAACCACTACCTGAACCCAGCGCCCGGCAGCGCCCGCCTCCTCCTCGGACCGTGACCGCGTGTCGCAACGACCACAAAGCCAAGCCAGACGTCATTACGATACAAAAGTAATTGGTAACAGCGAAGCAGATTGCGTCATCAAATAAAATGCACATTTATCCAAATCGTTTATTCAAGCAAATGAACATAATATGAACAAACTATAACATTAAATTTATCTACTTAATGATATTTACATTCCGTACCGCTTAACTTAGCAATGATCTATTACGTACATCTAGAACCTTACCTACTCTAAGTCTAGCAAACTGCAGAATACTCCCGCGCTCCGCCCGCGCGCGGTCCGCGGCCCGCAGGTAGCCGCGGCAATATTCTGCACCTCTCATATTATGTCAATTATTTCTTACAGAACGACGTCATCGATACACGACTCCGATCAAACGCGGCAAAATTCGAAAGTGCCTTATACGAAATTTAGAATATTTCTTCTCTTGCAGGCACATAATAATTTTAACCGTTCCGCGCCTATTTATAGGCGCGCGCTCGACTACGACCGAGCCGAAGGAGGGTTCCGTTCCATATTATTTGAGTGTCGTCCGAAAGCTACAGAAATAATTGAGTCCTTTTGTAAAGTTTCACATTACACATGTACATTTTTAAATTAACTTATTGACACCTTCGAATCCTTCGTAGTCGAACGAAATTAAAATTTGACTCGGACATTGCGTAAGACTTTTCAGTTCAATGGGGTGTCCGAATACTGCGAGTAGCCTCATACCGAAGCCCGGAAGTGTTTAGATTGAGACATCCCACCGACCCGAGCAGCACCACACCGCCACACCACCACACATACAAACGTAAACACCACATAACATCAACAATGGCTTGTCATATAGAACTTAAATAGTGCATATCTTATTATATGTTGTGATTTAACTAAAAGCTACAAAACCGTGTTTCCCGTGGCCGCCCCCACCGGCGCGGTCCACTTGGTGTCCCAGCCGGTGGCCCAAAATGAAAACATAGAGCGGCCACCAAAATCAGGGATCAATCAAATATATTAATATAATATCCAGTGCAGTGAACGCCACCATCTGACCAAACGGTTTCCCAAATTCATGCAACTCAGCAATAGTACAGTTGAAGACTGCGGGGACATACAACATGTGTATAATGTTTATGGTGACATTTTGCATAATTTAAGGTCATCGTTGGCAGTATCAGTATTATTTGGTTACACTTGTGGCTACAAAAATAACTACCTTCCTATCGATACGGTTCACTATAAAAATATTCTAATTCTGAAATAAATCTATTAAGGCATAAAATTATAAACCTCAAATTTAAAATAAAAAAAATGTTATAAATCTAGTTATGTTTTATCATATTAAATTTTAATTTTGTTGCCTCATTCTTTACTTCTATCTTAATGCAATATAACAATTGCACGGCAGGCACTTTCGTGTGAGTCCATCAGGATCGGGTCACAGCAGCAAACCATAAAACAAATTCACTCGTGACAATGCATCAAACAAACTAGTTGAAGATTCTCTCCCACAGAACAACAATACAGATCGTCTCTTAGGATTCATTGTAAAATCAGACAACATTATTAAAAATACAATTATAGAGTAAATAAAATATTTAGTAAAAACTCTTTGAGGACACTTTCTACACAGACCCATATAACATACAAAAACCTCATATGATTTAAAATTTAATAGTTCCTTCGATTCACTTTCATGTTCCGCATTATACACAACGTACCAAAGATGTCACACAGTCCACCGAGCAGGGCTCGCTCGCCACGGTCACCACACTGACACGCCCGCGCCCGCGACAGTTCAATGCGGGGCGCGTCGCGGTCCTCACTGCGACTGGCCCGGCTGGCCGGCCTGGCCCGCCGACTTGGTGATCACGATGGTCTGCTTGCCGCCCACGCCCGCCTTGCCCAGCTGCAGCATGTTGGACGGCAACGTGATGATCTTGTTCCCGCCCACCGTGTTGGCCGACACCAGCTTCACTATGGTCGCTCCGGGCGCGATGCCTTGCGCCTGCGACACGCTCACCGGCGTCCCGCCGCGACTCTGCATCATCGCCATCTTGGGGACCGTCGCCACTGTCATTCCCGTCGACGTCTTCACCAGCGTCACGTACTGCGGGGCGCTCGACGCCTGCGAGCTGCCCGGCGTCTTCTTTATGATGACAGGGATGCCCGCGTTGCCGCTCGCCTGCCGCAGCACAGTGGCACCCGTTGCGCCTCCCGTCGTGGTCGCGGTCTCGCCGGACTTGGCGGTCACGATTTTGTACACCGGCGTTTTCACCTGCTGCCCTGCCAGGGCGCCCCCGGCGATCTGAATCGCGCCTCCGCCGCTGCCGATGACGGGGATGTTCCCCGCGCCCAGCTTTACCGGTACGCCTTTCGTCTGCAGGTTGGTGACGCCCGCCTGAATGGGGACTCCGCCGGCCGTCTTTACCAGGACGTTGCTAGTGGCAATTTTGACATTTCCGGCGCCGAGCTTCAGCGGAACGTTCGTGGCAGCCACCTTTTGAATGCTATTAGTCGCGATTTTACCCTGAATGTTGGCGGCCCCTATCTTGAGAGGGACCGCGTTGCTCGCGAGCTTGACGGGCACGTTGCCCGCGCCCAGCTTGACCGGTACCGCCCCGCTGGAGCCGGTCTTCACTTGAACGAACCGTGGGGTTCCACCACTGCCCGGCGTGGATCCCAGGACGATTTGGGCGTTGGATTGCGCCGTAGACACCCGAACCGTATTCGGGGTGGGAACGCCACTCACAATCCTGGTGACGCCCTGAGGGGTCACGGCGGCGACCTTAATCTGTTGAGATGATCCGGCGGCGGGTGATTTGACTACCGTTTTGCCCTGGTACGTCTGCTTGATGGTGGGTGTGTTGGGCGATATTTTTACCGCCGCCTGCGCTGGCACCTTGATGGCCGCGGGGACGATCTTTTGTGGTGTGGTGACGATAGGTTGCGGGGCCGGGGAGACTGCCGCGGCGACGGGCCGAACGGGAGTGTCGGCAGTCGGCGGCAGGCCGGTCGCGACCGGGGAAGTGATGCCGAAGGCCTTGGCTGCGTCCGTCGGCGTGGCCACCGGCGACGCCGGTGGCGGCGCAGCGACGGGCTCAGCAGCGGTCGGGAAGCGAGCAGGCGTAACTTTGCCACATTTCTGAACTTGCAAGAGATATGTGGTAACCGTGTTCATCGCAGGCCAGCACAGCTCCAGTGAAGTTGTTCCTGCACGAACGAGTGCCACTCTGCCAGCCTGTGGTGGGACTCCTACTTCTAAATACCACAAGTCTTTGCAGCAAATCTGATTGTTCCAAGTTTTTTTGTAACCGTCTCTTCCGGACCAAATGTACAATCTAGTCTGTATAGCCACTGCACTGTGACCGGCCCTTGCTCGGGGAACGCATTCCTCAAATTTGTCCAGTGCAATATTATCCCATGTCATAGACTCTAAGTTGAGAGAAGCTAAAGTATTTGTGCATTTCCATTCCTTTTCATGAGTGGCAAGTTTAGATTCATCGGGTACTAAGGGAACCCATCCACCATATACATACATATGATGACCGATGACTGTTGCAGTGTGTAGTGATCTGGGTAGAGGTGCTGGACCGCCCAGCTCTGGTCGAGACCAAGACATGCTGTCAACATCGAGGACCCAAAGGTCTCCAAGTCGTGATCCACTCATGCCTCCATAGATGATAAGAGATGACTTTCCTGTGCTTTTATCTGTGTATGCAACTCCGCTGTGAGATTCACGAGGAGGTGGTGACTGACCATAAGTCAATGGAATATCCCATACTGTCATTGAGGAATTTGGATACAGCTCTAGAGTATACAGGTCATTGAGGTACCTCGGTATATTATTCTTGGGATCATCACTTTCATTCGCCAGCCCGCCAAACAGGTATACCTTACCATGCAGCAGAGTGAAGCTGTGACCGAGGCGCGGGCATGGGGGCAATCCTTGCTTGGGTGGAAGAGGCTTCAAGCGCTTCCATTCCCATCGGGAAGCCTGCAGCTCGTAAAGATCGTTAGAATACTTGCCGTACTCCACCATGCCGCCAAAAACAAGAAGACGCGTGCCGTCGACTACGAATCCATAAGCAGCGCATCCTGGAGGTACCTCGCCTTTGGTAACGGGGACGAACCATTGGTTTGTGGTGGTGTTGAAGACGTGAAGCTCATGAACTATCCCTTCATTTCCGCCGCCGAAAACTATCATCAAATCTTTAATGGCAACCGCGCGATGGCCATGGCGAGGTCGGGGTTGAGGTCCGCTGGGGTTGTAAACTTTTTGCCACTTAAGTACAGCGTTTTCCTTCATTTTTACCAAACATTTGTCACTAAAACCTAACACCGTATGTATCGCTCGGGATGCGTATCTATAGCATAGACAATGAGAAACGTCGTAAATAAGCTTTGAAGAAAATATTCGGGTCACTTGAAGCTACGTACATCAATCTTATTCGACTTTCTCTTTCACACTTGCATGACACTCCTATGAGTAAAAAAAAATCACCCTATTAAGCTTCTAGTGTATAACAAAAATGGCGTTAGCAACAGAAATGGCAACCTAACGAGAAGAGAAAGAGCGGCGTCGGACGTCAAGAAATTGTTTATGGACGTTTATAGTTTTAAAATGCATTCCTGCCAGATATGCAATAATTTTATAACACCTATAATTGTCGTTTATTTTGTAAGAAATTTAATTACGGATTCAGGTCATAATCACATTATATTATCCATAAATCAATTTAAGCATTTATTTTATCATTGCATTAAAATACACATTCATATGAAATTTTTAAAAGTGGGAAAGTATTTATATTACTTTTTAAAATTTTTATTTTACTATCTTATATGTAAAATTCAATATAAGTAAATTATTTTCGTAAAAAAGTTAAATATCTAATTTAACATCTATTAAATAATTGCAGTCAGGCATAGAGTTCCGATGTTATAGTCTATGACTTACAATCAGTAGTTCTTATTTATACTGTGCTTGAATTGTTTATACTTTTGGTTCACAAGATTGGTACAACTGTTTCACCAAAGGCGGGGTTTTAGCTATTCAAGGTTAAAATAAATTGTACCAAATCTTTCCCAATCTGACAAACAATAACATAAATAACAAATACCAAGTTTGTTTACCGGTTATATATTTTTGATAATAATTATATAGAAATTATATTTGTATTGTATTTATTATCCTATAGTTGTTATTTTTTTCCCAATATTTGTTTCAATATTACCATAGACAAGAAAGATCACGCTAAATAAATTGTAAAATTTTCAGATATTTATAGATTATGTCCCTATGAAAAAAAATTAACTTTATGTTGTGCAATTTTAATAAATTCTGAAGTTTTGATGCGATAAACCATATCAGCGATACCGATATATTTGAATACCGGTATCTATATCTCTTCATTTGAAACATAGAAAATGAGTGTTTAATGGACAGATAGATAACTATTTAAGACTAACTAGTTAGTAGTATGGAGACAATTAAAGTTTTTACATAAGTTTCGTCATTTGTTAACCACTCTTATCTGAAATTGAACACTGTTATTAAAGGTAAAAAATGTTCTGGTCTTAGAGATATTTTTTTTTCAGTAGGTAGTGAATGCAATATTATACTGTGATTGATAATTATTTTAGTTAGTATTCATTTCCATAAAAAAGGTTAATGGTTTAAGTTTTATATATACATATAAATACCCGACAAGCTAACAAACAACTCGTTTAATGGTAAACGGTCGCTGTTGTTCACGGATTTGTTACACCATAGGTCTACCGATGCATTACTAACGTATAAGGAAGCAGGAGTCCAACAATAATTAATTTTACTGTAGAATTATGTCGTAATGATAATTTTATGGTACAATGTAGAGTAAAATATGGTAACTTAAATCAAATATTTAGTAATAAAACTATATACAGTACTTAAAGCCAAGTAAAATATTAGTGGCATGGTAATGATAAATACAGAGTAGAAACTATTGTAAAGCTCATGTGGAATACTCTGCGTATATAATTTCTTTAAAAGTAACCAAACATTATAAATATTATAACGTAACATAAAGTAGTAAAAATGTAATGTAACGGTAACCTAATATTATAATTTTATTTTCAGTCAGTATGGTGGTTACTCTAAATACTTAGAGTAAAATAAATTATTTATTACACTATTGAAATTGTTCGACTAGCAACAAGATTTTATATTGATTAGAAAAAAAAGGTAATGAAAAACGAATATCTTACGTTATCAGATACCGGTACGGATAAAAGGAAAATACCGGTATTTTTATTAATTGACTACAGACTACAACGAAATATGAGAGTAGTTGTTTAGTCTGTGCTATTTCTGGGTCCGTGTTTTTTTTATCTTACACTACACATCTCTATCTAGTCTGTGGATTTTGCCGACTCCGCGCCAAGTCAAAGGTAACAACTAACTTTTGAGGCGCGAACCACATAATTAGATATTCATAGATTGTGGCGCGAACTATGAATGGGATGGCGACAATTATATGAAATATCGGGATAATATTTTAAACTAGTAACATAAAATTTTATTTATTGTTCTATAATTTATAGTAAGTGGGTGATTGATAGGATTATAAAAAAATGTAATTATAATTATTTTTTTTAATTGTGTTATATCCTTTAGAAAAAATTAACACTGGATTTATTTAAATTTCCAAGAGTGCTATCCATATACAAGTCCAAGTCAATTTATCTTGTTCGCAACTCGCATAAGTATGCTCACAGTGTAGGCGATGTGTACGAAGATGAGGTTATGGTGGACGGGCACAAGAAAATTGCTGACTTGAGGAGTAGATGTGATGTATTAAAATAATTAATCATTATGTTATTTTTCAGATTATAAAATCTCATAGAATTTGTTGCTTATTGATTTCTCACATGATGTATACGTATTTTAATGTATGTCATAATATTTAGTTGTCAGTGAAGTTTGGGAGTCAACCAACAGTACCGACGTATAGCACATAATCTGTCATGTTGTTATGTATGAGATACTTACGTTCTGTGTTTTGCACTACAATTTTTGACCATCCATCAATAACGTCACACGAATTCCCGGCCCTCATTGCCCCTCCTCCTTACTATATTTAATAAACAATCGGTCTTATTTTTTTTAAACTCTTTAATTGAATAATAGATATCTCAAATTTCGTCTTTTAATACTAAGATATACTTATTATATTTGCAAATATGAGGTCATGACATTTTGAACCCTACTTATTTCTTTTCACACTTCTGCGACACCATCCCTCCATAACATGTGAGATAATTGATGTATGCATTCGTACTCAAAAGTAAATGCAGTTGTTCTGTAAATCTAAGCTGACAGTATCATTGGCAGAATTACAGGTTAGATAATACTCAAAGTATTATGATTAAAACAATTCTTTACGATAAAAAAAAAATAATTTAAACGTAACATAAATTCTAAAACCAATATGGATTATAGGTACCTATTTATTTGTCAAAAGTTTAAATAATAAAGTTAACAAGTCTTCATAAATTTATCTTTTATAAGAAACTTGTCGGCCACAAGCAGACGTCTGAAAAGTTTCCAACTACGGGGACCTATTAATGATTTATTATTATCATTAGACTGATTAGATTGGATGAAATGGATAACATTGTCGCTGCGATAACTTTCTGAAGATGACCATAGACTATATTAATTTGCGTTTTTTCTTTATTTTTGGTTTCATCTCGCAATTAAGGGACTTAAGTCGAAGATATAAACTTTAATACTTATTAGTAAAAAGACCTTTCATCAGACGTAAAATATTAGTTTAGGTACAATAATGTTATGAATATTAATTTGATAAAGATGGGGTTGAACTCGGTACAAAAACATAGAAATTGCATTTTATATTATACCTCGATTCCAGTTGAACAAATAGACACGAGAAATAAATATGGTACTCATACCGCTGCTTCTAAGTTGCAGTGAGGTCACCGATAGATGGCGTTAGCAGGATGTTAGCGTTGTAAAAGTATAGTTTTATTAAAGATATAAGGTGTATTTATTTTAATTTACATAATATTTGTTATTATTTACTATTTTAATTTAAACAACTTGATTTACTCATATGTAGTTTAACAATCATCATTCAACATCAAATACTGTAAAACTATGGATTATTGTTATGTTACAGAACAAACAATAACTGACATCGATGAAACAAATACTATAATCTAATATTTGAGTTAGTTGTGAACTTAAACAATATACGTATAGTGGGTTGGCAAAGGCGTAGTAAATAAGAATTCAAAGTATCAACTTCTCTGCACTAGGTACGCTGTAAAGGTAGAAAGAAGGTGCATCGTTGCAAGTAAAACCTCTGAACCACAGATTATAGCAGAACTAAAGGAGTGATGGCAGTCAATAAATCATTGTAATTTATCTAGACATCATAATAATTCGTCTAATCTTATTGCCACATGCATGCGGTCGGCGGCAACGACGCTATTGTCTTTATTGATATAAATAATCAAACATTTCGTTTTTCATTTTACCTGTTGTTCTTTTTGGCCATACCGATGACAGCCTCAATTTTTTTCGTTTTATGATCTACGTGCATTAGGGCCTTTGTTTCTAGGGGGGCTTTCGGCTGCATTTCAAAAATCCCATATATACGCCTCTGATTGTTGAAGATAAATGATAGAGGTATGACCACATCTGCAGTTGATTCCAGCTTAGGGCATATTTTTATAATAAACAACTGTATACCGACTTTTTAAAGAATGCGCAGAATAACTTCTTTGCCCCATTTATTCTCCATAAAGCATCTTTGCCAAAAAGTTAGGTAAAGTTAGAATCATCCAATAAGGCCATTAGTGTATCAACTTTTAAAGTTAATGTTGAATATGTATACATATACTACACGTAACCCGCGGCTTCACCCGCGTGGCAAATAAACAGCAAGAAAAGGTTGTTATTAATTGCCAGGCAACACTTTGTTAGATAAAAACCTTCTTTAATTTCGCTAAAATATAAATCGCAAGGGGTTTTTCCACAGAAGTATTTTTTGTGATGAAAAGTAGCCTAAGGCACTCTTCATTTTCAAATATGTCCACAGAAAAATATCAAACCAAAACGTTGCTCCGTTGCTCTGTGAAAGAAGGACAAAGAAACAAACAAACATACTTTCGCATTTATATTATTAGTAAAGATGTAATGCATTAAGTCCAGTGAGGTATCGACAACAAACTTGTATCATAATCTTTATCAACTTACTCACGGCTGTCAGACCGTGTCAAATATTATCTACGATAAAAGAAAGTGATGAAATTTGAAAGTCACATTATTATCAAGATAGTACAATCCAAACAATTTCATATTCCATTCCCAAATAAACCCATGTTAAATGAAGTCCATGCACGTTCCATGGAAACTTTACACGTCGAGTTCAATTACATCCATATAACTGAGAGCGATGTGCTCCTTGGGATTTCTCATAGCCAACATGTCAGAAAATATCCGACGTTTTCAAATTTACTTACGCTGTAAAAGAAATTGCTCTAAAAATATCACGGTTTTATTTATAGTAATCTGAAGGCTCAAGATTTAATTTAGTAGGCAATTGAATATATTTTATAATTATTATAGATACGTTTTACGCAGTCACTCATTCAATTTGGTAATCAATAAATGTTCATAAACATGAAGTTGTTAACAATGCTATCTGGTGTCAATCAAATGTAACTATACTAAATTGATTCCTAAACAGTTTGTGTAATATACATAGTCCAAGAGTCAGTGCCGGCTGGTGGAGTGGCGCTAAAGAGCAGTTTCATTTTCGCAAAATCTTGAGAAATTAGAGACGTCACGCTCTCCAAGCGCCTCCTCGTGCCTCTTTGCCGCTCTTCGAGCCGTTTCACGTAATTTTTTATTTAGTTTTCCAATACCCATTGTATGTATATATGATGGTATGAATTAAGGTTACTATAAAATAAGGCGCTCGCCGCATCTAAATCTAGCCAAGATATCACTTTAAACCACGAAGAAGTAACATAGCGTAGCGTTTTTCACTGATGGTTATCCCGGTAATGGAAACCGTAAAGATGGTCGGTAGTTTTTTAGATATTTAGTAGATAAGGGTGTGACGAGATTAAAACTTCATAGTAACCGAATCCCATTACTCAATAAGGAATGTAATAACGACAACCCGTGTCATTGTTCCCCTGACACCGACCTCTCGATAACATTTTTTCCGCCAATTTACGAACGTTAGCTATGTAGTTTCACCCGGGCAAGTTTACCGAGGAAGGTCGGGGAAACCATAGAATTTAAATCGATAATATAATAATAATTCGACAACAGCAATAATATATATACCTAATACTAATATGGATAACATTTTTTTTTATGGTACTATTTCACTAAATTAGTCGGACCTCTTACAAATTACACAGAATAATAACTCTGAAGTAAAATGACATACTAAGACTTAATTAATCTGTACCATAAATAAATAATAGTTCTAATAATTATTGCGCTAACAAAGATCTAATTAGTTATATTTATAAAGGTCTTTTATAATCGAATTAGACTTGAAACCGTTGCCATCGTCGTCACTCGCTTGTGTAAAATGAATAGCAATATAATGGTTTTTGATTATTTATCATTGGTTGTTAGCTCGCATCGCTTTATTATTAACAAATAAAAAAACTTTTAATTTGCTGGAATATACATCTTAATAGATGTTTCCACAGAAATGAGATATTCATTCGCGGTTAAGAGTAGCCTACGGTATTCTTCATCCTGAACACCAAAAATTATAGTACCATAAGGACACTCTGTTACGTCGTAAAAGAAGGACAAGCAAACAAACAAACAAACTTTCGCATTTATAATATTATAATGGTACGATGGGATCGAAAAGTCCTTGAATGGCGACTGCGCCTCGGCAAAAAAAGTACAGGTCGCCCCCCGACCAGGTAGACTGACGACCTAAAGAAGGAAACCGCTGGATTCAGAGGGCCCAGGACCGGTCGGAGCGGCGCCAATTAGGGGAGGCCTATGTCCAGCAGTGGACTTTAAAAGGCTGCTAGATAGAGATAGATAGAATATAGTAAGCACTGGTATGAAGAATTCAAATTCTTGGAATGGGAATATGAGCAAAAGTAAAGGTGAATTGAACGAATGAAAATTAACATACCTATTGATTAATACGGATTTATCTTTCACGGAAATGTTATCATTTTAATGTTATTGCTCCAAAATAAAATTGACGGATTAAGTTCGAGGGACAATTTATTAATAATTGAAAAAGGTTTTGAAATCAATAAATATTTCTCAATATTTCTTTCATTAATACGGATATACGAGAAACTT
>DWPA01002830.1:0-15082 GCA_018251375.1 Calpodes ethlius
GAGCCTTCTGAATCCAACGAAAGTCCGCTGTCTTTTTCTGGTCTTCAGTCAATCTAGTTGCGGGGCGACCTACACTCCTTTTTCCAAAACGCAGACTAATTCTTAATGCGTACAAATTTTACAATTGAATAAAAATTGTTGATAACGTACATCTTTCATATTCTTAGCTAACTAATCAAAAGAGTTGCTTAAGTAATTACTTATAGTCAAGTAATTATTTTAACTTGACTTTAGGTATGTACGAGTATAAACCTACTGTACAGTGATCCGGGATTCGATTCCCAGCTAGGATTTTCATGAAAACTACTATTAAATAATACTTTAAATATTAAATATGTTAAAATAACGCGACGAAACTACTTACTTTACTTTGTTCAGAGCGTTGTGAGGAGTTTCCTTTATATGTAACCTATTAGCACTTCTTAGTAACATATTCAACCTAACGGGTTAAAATTGTACGTACTGCTGTAACACCGATATTAATACATTTTTATGATAAGCATGAATTGATTGCACTCAAGGTGGGCTCCGGATGAGGGAACTCCTCAATGGTAAACAGCACTCACAATATATATTTTTTTGCACTAACTCTATAAATTCACGTCTTTAATGTTATTAATTTTCTCGGTAATATCATCGTAACTTGTTGTGGTTCCACGTCTAGGCTCGGTCGTCCTCCCACAGTTTAACTGGTATAAAATGGTATATATCTATACATATAAATGAAATTGGAGTGTCTGTTTGTAATATTTAAATAACCGCTTACTACATGAATATAAATATACAAACATATTTTACAATTTTTGTCTGCCTGTTTGATCTGGCTTATGGCTGGACCGATTTTGATAGGACTTTAATTGGCAGGCAGCTGATGTAATAAGGAGTAACTTAGGCTACTTTTATTTTAGAATTACTTTATGAACTAATTAACTTTTCCTTAAATACCACGCGGACGAAATCGCGGGTACAGCTAGTCTCGGATAAAATGCATAAATCTCTAGTACAAGTGCCTTTTAAAATACATCCGAAATGTATGCCAAATGTATTTCTAACATCTGATTTTACTCTCCACGTGCTCGCAGCCAATATCTATCCTCAGGAACCGGTAAGTCGTAACAAATGATCCTTCGATTCAAATATAACGTCAATTTTACATACATTCTGATTTGTATGCGAAATTTTATTGCCTCTTGTCGGTTAGACGGTTAAGGTATTTGTTTGATTGTAAAATTCGAGCTATAAGCGAGCGATATAGATTATAATTTTGTAAAGTAATGGACTTAAGTTCACTTCAGGCCTTTGAAGGAATTATGTTTACTTACGTTTACGTTTCATTCATGGCCGGCAAAATCGATGATTCCTGTGGTTGTTATTAATTCCAATGTTGACTGAGACCATGAGGACCTTCATCAGTTCGTTTATCAGCTATTAAAAAAAAATAAAGGTTTGTTCTATTAGTTTCAGAATAATTTAATACCCTGACTTTAAAACTAATTTATTAATATTTATCTTTCGTTAAATATTTACAATATTGTATTGTACAGTATTATAAGTATTTACGGTCCATATTTTAAAGCGATAAACGACACAAGATCGACACTCGACAGATTTTTATACTAATCGTTGCTCGCCTGCGATAAGACGTTGCCCTACAGAGCTGGAAGGGTAACTAAGGTCCCTACCGTATACTTTACGTTGATCTATGGGCTGATAAATCTAGACTTTTAGGGTCCACTTTAAGGGCTATTGTGGGGGTCGTTTAGGGGATGATATATTTTGTTGAACGCAATATTACTTTGTTTTAGATGATGTTATTACGTCTGAGGCAAAAAGCTAATGACTATACTTGCACGTAAAAAATGATATAACGTATTCGATACGGTTTTCTTATGTAAATTCCTAAAGAAGCATTTATTTAATTTGCAATTTTTGTTAGTATGTTTGTTTGGGTCAAAACTTGCAAGCTGAACTAAAACTACTTCCTCTTATTCTATGAAGTTGAAATTTGACACATTGCTTTAGCTTCGATGACAAAGATATATAGAGAGAGTAGAGACAATGGAGATACTTTGGATTGACTTCAGACGAGGTAACTCCGTTTAACAACATAATTATTAATTTTTTCTCAGTATAAAAGTATATTTTTAATTTTGTAACACTTCACAAAATATTATAAAATATACCGATCCAATTATTTCCGAGGTTTTTAATTATGTATAGAAGGAAACCATTAATTATACGGATGTAATAAGAGCACATCTTATTAGAAGCATCTTGGCTGTTCGCTACAGCCACGTTAAATTTTCTCTGAACACTTGCAAATTGACCGAGGTAATTTGAGGCCTCCAAAAATGGAAAAGAATTTCGTGGCCCGTGGGAAATAACGGAATCCGCTTTGTTGCCTTATCGCGGAGGCTGTGTCGATTGGAGTATGGTGTGTGGTCTCGGTTACGGGTGAACGCAACTTATTATCTATACTTACATTAAAAATGCGAAAGTGTGTTTGTTTGTTTGTCCTTATTTCACAGCGCATTGGAGCGTCGCTATGGTATGATTTTTGGTGTGGAGATAGTTAGGAGGACGACGAGTACTATAGGTTACTTTTTACCGCAAAAGAACATCTCATTTTCGTGGAAAGATCCATTACGATGTATATTTCAGTCAAATTAAATGAAGTGTTTAACAACAAACCGTTGAAACTATTATTAGAAAGAAATTTATAAACGTTTTATTGCTGTTTTCTTCATACACGCGGGCGAAATCACGGACAACAATTAGTAATACATATATATAATAAAATAGGATAGCCATTTTTTATATTCCATACAGGGTAAAGTCACAAAGTTATATACTGTAGGGAAATTGAGTGGTACAAAAGATGGTGGTATCGTTGTAGAGCGATCTCATCTTGTTTGAAAAGATCACACACGCAGGTGGAGCCGCGGGAAACATCTAGTATCAATATTAAATGTTTTTTTTTTTAAGTATTTGGTAGTATCAGGCGTTACTTTGCAGAAATATTTTGTGATTAACGCTCACGCACACACGTCCGCACACGCAGACTCACTACATACATATTATGTATAAGACAATAAAATTCATTAACTGAGATTGTCTGAAATTATATAAGTTAATTAGCTCTGCAGAAAAATGTCAATCAAAGGGCGATGTATTATTTCAGAAGAATACTGAAGTGGCCAGTAATCCGTTATTAGGTGACAGTTGACAAATATTAATGATGTTTCTGAGGAATCATCTCATAAATTACGACATTAAATTTTACATTAAATTCTGTGAGTGAGTTGAATTGAACGCGTGTGATTTACGTGGTAATCATTTAAGTTTATAACAAATTTAATAATTAATTTTTTTGTCTTTATCTATCTATCTATCAGCCTTTATCTATCTTAAGGTCCACAGCTGGACATAGGCCTCCCCTAATTTGCGCCACTCAGACTGATTCTGAGCCTTCTGAATCCAGCGAATACCCATTGTTTTTACTACATGTGAAATTGATTAAACTACGCTACAAGGGCGTAGCAATCACTATACATGTATATTTGTAGCTATCAACCTTATCAGTTATACGGAACGATCTACAGACACCTCAGAGAGTATAAGCAAAATTCGTGAAGTTATGAATATTTTACGAATTCATTCAAAGTTGAAGCTCCGCGACTAATTTTAATATAGGACCCATCTAAGACAAGCTATGCCACTGCTTCGCTCTTCAACTATATGTACAATATTTCGTTACCGCTCGTCGCTTGTCCCTTGCGCCGGTATCACATGACAGTTTATTGTATGTCGTGCCTTTGTAGAGATGTGTGTTGTCGGTTGTCGTGAAATTATGTAATTTGCGACAACCACTCAATGTCGATAGTAATTGTGGTAGGAGCGTTCATAAAAATCGGCTGTGTTTGTCGAATACAACCGTTCTCTTATTTGTTTCTTTATAGTGAAGACATTGCAAATTTAGATTGATGTCATATTCAAATCTAATTTGCGTTTTATGTAATGTAAGTGTTATTATTATTAACTATAGACTCCACAGTTGAAGTTCAACTGTAATGCTATTTGTAAAAATGATAATTTTACACTGAAGTTTTTTATTGCTTTATTTTCTTAGACAAATATATTTATAATACATATTATGCACTGGCTGTATAGTAAGAGTGACCGATAGTCGTTGAGGAAGAAAGAATATTCTTTTTTTACAAATGACATATTTGCAATATTTTTCGATCAAGATCAGTCAAACTGTGTATTTTTTAAAATAAATTAATTGGAATTTAAACCTGGGTGTTCTACTCATGCATGCAAAATACATTTAAAAGATAAAACGACCATATCACTTTTTAGGGTAAAAAAGAAGAGTAGATTTCGTACATTTCTTTATATTCTTCTTAATTAAGTATTATATTTGTATTGTCTTGCAAATGGTACGCCATGATAGACGTTTTAAATTTTTTTTTAATTATGAAACGTTTACTACTAGAACCGAATGTATGAGTACATAATCGGCTCTCTTATTTCACAATGAATATATTTACTATTTTTTTCATTAAACACTCAGTCAGACGCGACATTTTGTACGGCTTTTATTTTCACATTTTATAGGCCTAGTAGTCGGTTAAAATTGTGTTAATAGTTTTGACACGAAATTGCTCTATTACTACTGCGCGATGACAGCGCCAACTAGCGGCAACAAAGGGAAAACAATACACGTATTCTAAAACGGATTTGGAACCGTGGAAAAAATTGTCGCAATTTAAAATCTGTCAAAAACGTTCGCGATTTTAACACGCAATCAACATAGGTAGCAATTAACGGAGCCGCGTGGGGCGGTGGACCTCTAATACCATCGGCCCATTTGGAGCCTTTTGTAAAGCCCCATTTTTTGCTTACACCCTCACAAAAGGATCCTTTTGTGTTCTGCCCCGATATTTTACTGCTAGGGATGCTGCGGGGTTTATTGGTTTTATCGATAGTTGTGCGATTTAACCGATAGTAAAAATATTGCTACTAGAATTTTATTTTTTTAACATATTCTTTGGGCAGATTACTCAGAACTTTAGGAATTTTCCTTTGTTAAGATCCCACGTAACTCGATTGAGAAATTGTTTTTTTAAAACGTTAGCTTATAAATGCTTTATATGTCGCAAAATGGAGAGAGAGTCAGTAATTTTGTGAAATCCCGAGGCACGAAATCCCAGGAATTTAAAATCTATTTGAAATATTTTTAGCGATAATAAATCATCATCAAATCTTTTTATACCTAGAAAATTCGCGATTCAGCAATTTCTTCTTTTTCTTGCGATATTTATAGGTTTGTGTTGCTGAAGTAATTAGTAAAAATTTCGTCTTGCGTTTCTGATAACAAAAATGAGTGACTATTCCAAAACGAGGGTAAACATAATTAAAAACACTGCTTATTATATTTCTCAGTAAATTAGTCACTTCACGTTGACAGTTTTATCACACCGTGTTTCCAAGTAAATAGTTAACGCGTTACTTAGTTAAATGTCTTCGCACGAAATGTTATTCGGTTAAAATGACTCGAGTCACCGCAATGAAAAAGTCGTTTTGCCTTTGACGCGTGTAACGGTTGTGTAATTAAGTAGATGTGTCACTCATAAAGTGAACTTCATTTGTAATCCTGTTATAAAGTCGTAACATTCTTTATATTAGATGGTACATTTGTAATTGTACGCAATAAAAGAGTGTACGAGCCGTTGGAGGATGACATTGGTTTTAGGAGCCATATTGTGAGTTCAAACATAGGGCTAAATTTGCAATTTTATAAATATATTTATACGTTACAAATAGGTAACAATCTAATGTAGGTATATAATATTATATGTTGCTCGCGGCTTTGCACACGTGTGAGAAAAGACCAGCTATAAAAATGTTGTCAATTCCTTTCTATCACTGCTTGGCAACGCTTTTGCTGTTGGCGCATGCTTGAATATGGCTAAAATATACATTAAAATGGATCTTCCCACAGAAATTACATATTTATTCGCAATAAAGAGTAGCCTATAGTACTCGTACCTCCCAACTATCTCCAATCCAAAAATCATTCCATAGCGACTCTTTCGTGCCGTGAAAGAAGGACAGACAAACAAACACACTTTCGCATTTATAATATTAGTATAGTAATAGTAGTAGTCAATACAATACCTATACTCCGCAGTGAGCTCAATATGAGTTCTACTAAAAAAGGAGTGCTCAGTGAAAAAGGCGACATGTGGCTTTTTTCATTCGACAAATTGTTTCAAGACGTTAATATTATTATTTTATAAGATAACCCTTTAGCCTACTTAGTAATAGTCTTGCATGTGGAATGAAGGGTCTCGGTTTATCTAACCCTAATCCCGGAATCTCCGACGGAAGATTTATGTCGGATAAATGTTTGTTCTGAGACTTGATCGCTTACGAAGATTTAAATTTACTAATGATTCATGGGATTCCTATATATGTGTATGAGTTTGTATACATTAATTTAATATTTAATTTATTTCGCTTCGAAAAACATATGATTTAGTGATTAATAACTAACTAGTCGATAATTAAAACATATATTTTGATAGCAAAGTCTACGTTGATTTCAAATTATCCAGCTCATTACAATCTTTATAAGATCAATTCAACGATCCTATTTTCTTAATTATCCTACGACATACTTAAAACTAATTAAAATCATCGATATCCATTTATCTGGTCGATATGCATTTGGTCACATCACTAAATCAATACTTTCGCAGTCCTTTGTTCGTCGCCATATTTACGGCACTTGTTTGACGTATCACTCGCACTGACATGTCTTCCGACGGCACAACAGGTCCCGACAGGATTGTGCTTTAAAATGATCTTCCTTTGAGTGTCGGGAAGAGGTCTTTGTAGATATTTACGAGCTCTTATGATTTTAGAATATGAAATGGAACAGCTTCTTTGGTTCCGTTTGTATGGTTCGGAATTGTTGCAACGTTTGTGATGTTAATGTGAGATTTGTTTTATGGCGGTGGCTCCACCTGCTATTATCTACTAACACTAGTAATAATATTTAGTTGAATGGGTTAATTCTCGTATGCTCTCCATCTTGTATGCTATCGCAAAATGCACCTACTATTGTCAGGATTAAAAAAAAAAGGAATATATTAGAAGTAATAACTAGTATTACTAGATACGCTATTACAGTACTACTATAGTATTCGGTTATTCAGTTCATGACATCACGAGACAATCCTTATTTCCGTTGAGTGATGGTTTTCATGTAATGTCCTGCTAGTGGCGGTGTCTGTTTTACCATGTTCACGTGTTCACTAACCCCATCACAGATATTACTATCAATTATAGTCATGGTATTTATGGCTTTAGCTATAACGTATTCGTATTATTATTTGTTCATTTTTACGTTACAGCAACAAAATGAACCGTATAGTGAATTAAGCAATTGTAAACAAAATATCAAGTATCGTTACTCAGCTTACAGATGCAAATTATACCACCTCAAGACCTTGGAATTAGTATTAAAAAATTTACAAAAGGAATCTTTACTCCATGCTAATATTATAAATGCGAAACTATGCTTGTATGTTTCTTTGTTTGCCCCTCTTTCACGGCACAATAAAGCGGTTAAATGGTATGATTTTTGTGTGGAGATAATTAGGATGGTGGAAAATACCACAGGTTCCTTTTTGCTTCAAAAAACCTTTTCATTTTTGTACGAATATCGATGTATATTTCAGTCAAATTAAACAAAGTGTTTAGCAACCTGGTAACCATTGATAGTAAGAAATCGACCTCTTTATTGCTGTTAACGCAAGGTTATATAAAAGAAAGTAATCCATATATAAAAGAAAGTCTTGTTAATTTAGGGTACATTTTGTTGTAAAAGGTTAAAAAGGGTGCAATAAAGGATGAATGTTTGTATTTGAATGCGTTTTGTTCAGAAATTTATATGTGAACTTTTTCCACGTATTTTGTCCACAGTTAAAAGTAAAAATTTCCTTGCATGACGTAAATGTCATTGATGTAAAGTCATATCTAACAGCCTGGGATCATTCGGCCGAAGCGGCGATCGGAAAGCTAGAGTTAAATAAATAACTATTGAAACATAAGAAATAAATGATGCAATTTTTCTCGTACTACTAAAGTTCTATAAACACATTCCTGCGTGGAGACTGAGGGGATTCAGTGCTAACTTCTGAACGAACTCGGTAAAATTTGCTTCATCCTCTCGAGACAAGTGTACGAGTACATTGATACTTTACAGAATTTTAGTGGAATTGTAATGACAAATTGGTTACTGGTCGATTACTAATACTTACTAACAGGACAAACCTGTACAGTCGTCTTCGGACCTCTTACTAATGAATAATAACAAACTGATATGGTATGACACCTAATACTAACAAAAATTACTAACTACATTCGCTCTGTGGACGTCAATGTTTGCCAATGGTGTCCAAAACGTTGATGGTGGCACTGCAAGCTCGTTTGCTATTCTATAAATAGACTCATTAAACACACAAATAAAATCAAAGACAATGTAATTTGTATTCATAATAATGTGCTAATAAATATACACGATATTTTTTTTTACGTCTCATGATTAGTCTTAACTATATTGATTGTAATTTTAATTGCAATCAAAACTGTTTTTGACGTATTTCAATCAATGTGAGTTGATTAAAATATCTAAACCCTTCAATGGCCGTCCAGTAATTAAAGGCAATTTGATGAAACTATTAAACTTATGATCATATTATAACTTTGACGGACGTAAATAAAAATTTAACTATCTATCAGTATGTTTAAGCGTAAGACGAAAAAGATATAGATTGTCTTAAATAAAATACCAGATAATATTTTGCGAGAAGAGTATTTTATGTACCTTTTACTTCAACGTTCCCTCGGGTATTGGAGATTTGAAGCGATTTGGATTAACATACAATTCGCTACATCTGCTGCTGTCTTTGCTATGGTAACCGTTGCTCCTCCAATTGTAAGTCGAAGCGAAACAGACGAAGCGCGATTGGTATAGCTAGTTGATAATAAATTCGCTACGTGGCAATCGATGTATTCAACCTTAGTATAGTTAGTTAGTACTTACGTACGTTACTTACTATACGTAGTTGTTCTATATTCGTTGCTATGGTAACAGTTGCTACGCCAATTGTAAGTCGAAGCAATGCAGTCGAAGCGCGACTAGTATAGCCAGTTGATTATAGCTTGCTACGTATTAATCGGTGCATTTAGTAAGCACAGTTAAGCCTCGTCCGTATTCTGTTATCGAAACGAAACTGACATAATTTACGTCGATATTTGCGCCTGGTAAAAATTCCTTCAAAATATCCCTTACAGTCTGCATCGCTGCGCTAACTTTAAGAGAACTTCGATAAACACGTTAGCGTCCCGCCTCCTGTCTCCGTCCCGCGTCCTCCCCTCACCCCACCCCGTCCCCGCGTCGTCCCCGCGCCGTGTCCCGGCGGCGATCGCGAAACTACCACTGAATAATCAGTTGGCGAGTTGCACAACGCGACTGAATGTCTTGATACTTGATTACAGTACGTGTCTATAATTTCACAGACATGATAAAAAACTGTTTTATTCACGTTCAATTGTTTTAATTGTACCTACTTATATATCAAGAATGTAATTGAAATACGGCTTTAGAATGGAAAAATTGCTAACGAAACTGTGCTTTTAAATGTTTTTGTTTAGCTTACTATGGTTATGTAGGTCAAATGAAACACGCTGAATTAGATCCACAGAGCCTAACGAGTTGAAATTTGACACTTTCTTTAATTGTGATAGTAATTAATTTTATGATAAGTATGACCTGATGGTATACTCAGGGTTCGCTCCAGACGAAGGAACTCCTCAACGGTGAGGAGATTAGCCATTATCATTTTTAGTTAACTCTATAAAACAATAATTTTAGTTTTTATATCATTAACTTTTTTTTATTTTTGTCCATTACAAACCTAAGTTGTCTGTGAAATGTTATAAATAATCTTTATAGTATCAAATAACGTTTTAATATATTTCACAACTGCAGTGACACACTACCATATAATTTAAAAGCTGTATTCTTCAATAAAAAAAGTCAAATCCAAAAACATACGCTTTATTCATTCTCATCATAGGTGAGTCCACGTTGAAACCTTTTTCGTCCATACTAAGTATATCTTGAAGTAGTATTGTATACATACAATGTATCTACTAGGTACTGTTTTTGCGTATACCTGTTTGTATTTATTGCAAAGCGACATCTATGGGCCCGTAAATTCTGCCCTAAAACACGTTTTCAACTAACATAGATAACTTGACAAAGCCCTTTAAATGCCACCGGCCATTAGTTTAAGGTTATTGTTTCATTACAAGCGAGCAATTCGCTCAGTTGCTTCGTTAAAAAATGGAACTCTGCGGTTAGTGAAAATAATAGAAAATGAAAGAGAAAAATAAGTTACATGTTAAACAGTTTTTATAAGCATAATCTTTAAAATGTAGTTGTTCTATTAAAATACCAAGTACATGAACGTGTGCACGCAGCGTTATACAGACTCGTAAAATAGTACTAATTATGTGGATTTTTATTACTTATAATTACAAACGAAGCATTTACCATTCTGTAAGGCTGTCCAATTTTTCCTGTGACGGCGAGATTCATGCATCTGAAACGAAAATTAAATATCAGCGACCACGGTAGTACAAGAGCTTACAACTTGTTTTATAAAATATATTTAATTTTTTTAATGATTAATGTCTGTATTTTTACAGGGCTGCCAATATATTTAGTAATATCCCAATACGTTTAGACAAGTAAAAATTTTCTATACTTATCGCTTTATCTCCATCGCTTATCGCCTACACTCAGACACGACCTCACCCTTGTGAGACCATAACTATTATACTCCAGCATTGTCTTCCAGAAACCCTTGAACCGGCCGGAGAAATAGGTCATTAATAATTATGACCCTCAGCTCTGCTAAGTAATAACTATATTATCTGAGTGCCTTAGTACTTATCCCGGGTGCTTTGTTCGGGCGCTAATAAATAACATGAGGACAAAGAGACGTGTTATGTATATAGCGGATATTTTATGTACACTGTACCCATTTCATATAGATACATGAACCTTTATCTATATGTATAATGATCAATTATTGTACATATATGTTGAATATTAGTTTGTTTGTCTATGTTTGGGATCATTCGCGTTGATCTGAAAAATGGCTTTACGATCTGAAAAAAAAATCTTCTAGCTTTTTTAAAGTATTTTTTTTCAGTCAAGTTCCATTGTATTTTAAATTATATTCAATAAGTGATGTTGACAAAAGTAAATCGACGAATGGTATGATTCGTCTAAATATCTGAAGTTGTCAATTACTCACAGCCCTGTAATAATGTATAGACGAAGGAGAACCGCTCAGATCCCATCGTATAACAATAGCCGAAGTACAGTGTAGCCATGGGAAGTATTATCGCGGCCATAACTGCTGAGCGGCATAACGCCATAAACGTCTATTTCCAAAACATTGAACTGTTATGGCGTCGTCAGGAAGGGAATGTCCACTATTTCCTTACCATCATTTAGAAGACTGGGGGAAGAGTTTGTCTATAAACAAGTCTTTATATTGATATTGATATATATTAACGTTGATATTGATACTTATTTTTATTTACTGGTTTTTAGTAACTTTTGTTAATGAATGTGAATGGGATGACGACCTGACGTTCTCTCATAAGATCGTCTTTTCTTTTTTTTTTTTACATTGAATAAGTCAGTGCTTGACTACTATCCCACCTGATGGTAAGTGGCGATGTAGCTTATGGTGTTGTGCGCACTAACTTATAAAGAGCCTATTCACTCTCCTTTACAAATCGCTATTTTTAAAGCAATATAAATATCAATATCCACGACAACATATCGATATATAAAATCGATCGTCTCTAGGGAGACCGTGAATAAATCAACCGCTGACACCTCAGATCCCTTAAATAAGTACGCCCTTGTGTTTGTAATATTGAGTGCGTCTACCGCCGTGCGATGGTGCGGCGTTCGAGAGCGCTATACCTCGGGAATAACTCGCTAAATGTAATAATGTGATCTGTATTCGTAACTTATATTTCAAACGTTTCGTATGTTCAATGAAATAGACAAGCTCTTTAAAATTTACTGGCGTCTTTGAACGTTTCTTTTTTTTAATATCATTTTTGTCTATGAGTACTGGATGGAAATTTTGATACTAATATACGTAGTTGCTGTCGACTCAGTATTAAGTGATGGACGCGAATAGTTTTAGATTTAAAAAAAATGAGTATTTTATACTTTCAACTTAACACTACGTTATATTCAGTGATTTAAATATTTTAATACGCGTATAACACTGTCGTTTCTTTGGCGTAAGTATGTAAAGAAAATATTTTTAGGCATTTAAAACCCGAGGCATACAATCAAAATCCGATTTAAGATATTGAATAAAGGTTTAAGTTTGACATAACTGAGTATGTCGATCGAGATTTGAATGCGTAATCTCCTTATGAATCAATATTAAAATAACACCTGCCAAATAATATGAGCATTGACACCGTACGCCCGTTGCGGTTCTTGTAATCTGTTCTCAATAATTCATGTAACCCTAGTATTATATTGACAAGTCATTGACACGAGGAAAAAAATATTGTCATGAATTTAATCATGTTAAACATGCTAATTGAATGTTAATTATAGCACTAATTATTGGACTTGCTCACAATTTTTTATCTAGTTACGCTCAATACCTATGTGAAAGATTAAATTACACTCAGATCAGATTACTGCCTCAAAAGCCATAATGCCCTGGTAGAACTTGCCAATGAATACACACACAAGTTCTTTATTTTTCATTACGAATAAATAAGTAGTATTTTCAAAGGTATTATTACTGATAATCTAAGGACTCGACATCTATCTATCTATCTATCTATCAGCCTACAAGAGTCCACTGCTGGACATAGGCCTCCCCTAATTTGCGCCACACAGACCGGTCCTGAGCCTTCTGAATCCAGCGAATACCCGACTCGACATACGATAACATTATTGAAAGTTATCGCACGTTACTTTCCCTAGGAAACGAAATATGATAAAATTATCGGAAGTTGTCGCAGTTTGCAATAACGAACAATCGTCGCAATTACAAACCGAATACATCTCGGAAACGAATAATGCCGAAGGTTATTGTGATTCAGAAGGCAGGTCGGAAACAGCACGTACACGCATCCTTCACTCAAACGAACCTGACCCACCCGCTTCACCCCAATCCACCCCGGTGTGGACATAGAGGGATTGCTCAAGATAATGACAGATAATAACTAATTTTGGATAATATCAACTCATTGGTAACTAACAGCCTGTTCTGATTTCGTACGGGAGGAATTAAGATTGTTAAATAATACAGCCGATGTCAGTGATGAACGTAGTATTTTGATCGTTAAATACTTTTTAAAATCAGATGAGTAGTGTCAAAGATTACCTCCTTATAATATTATTAGATGTTGCCCGCGGCTTCAGCCACGTGTGGAAATAGAATAGCAATTAAACGGATTCTCGATTTTTTTTTCATTTTGCTGAAATATACTCTGTAATGGATTTTTCTACAGAAATCAGATGTTTTTTCGCAGTAAAATGTAGCTTAAGGTACTCGTCGTCCTTCCAACTATTTCCAAACCAAAAATTATACCATAGAGACGCTCCGTTGCGCCGTGAAGGAAGAACAAACAAACATACTTTCGCATTTGTAATATTAGTACGGATTGGTTTAGGTATAGTTAGTATAAGATGTTGTGAAGTGACTTTATTATTTATTAAGGTAAGGCTGTCTTACTCTGATGATAAATGCGTATTTTTATTTTTGTTAATAATTAATTACATATAAATATAGTTAATTTGTATAGTAATCACACTCGTATTGAGTACTAAATGTTTCTTGGTTACTATTGTGTGTTTTATAATTATTATTTTAGAATTTATATTTATTATTGTAAGCAAAGAAATAAAAACTGATTTGAATACAGGTCCAACTAAAGGTCCTAAACCCGAATGACTCGATGATTGGATACAGAAAAGAGAAACCTTTAATAATGAAAAGTACGAACTTTGAATTATAAAAAATAGTATTAGTTTTTTAAACTCTAAAATTTCTTACCACGTCTATAGCGGACTTTCTCTTCGAAATCTCTAAATAATTCTAGACTATACAGTACATTTAGTTCACGGATCACTAAACATCGAACCACTCAAACGTGATTTACACGCGTTATAAAACTAGACCAGGCATATGAATAATGGAGGGCATTATGAATATTTACGCACTACAAAATATGGTAAGTTGGATCTTGATTACGTGACCCTTAGAATGCCGAGAGCCCATAAATATTGTTCTAGAAATACCCTTATTTTACTTCGAGTATATAGGTCTACTGTAAGGTACGGAGAGAGGTGCCCTAACTTATTTTGCATAGAAATTAGTTTGTTTATGTAGGTATCATTGAAGCTTCTACAAGTCGTTTTGTTATCTATACAACTCATTGAAAATGTCTTTGTTACGTAATTATGAAGGTACTAATTATTCTTCTCAATATCTCATTTCCCTGCCCATATTGATTGCTGTCTTTATACGACTAAAATAATGATTGATACACTCACAGCCCCACGATTTCCTGTGCCACGCGTGCCATGGACAAAATTCAGAGACAATAACACGTACAAACAGAAAGAAAGTAGAAATTTAAACTTATCATTCTTTCTACTTCGCTCGGAATCGAACCCAGGGCCCTTTAAATGACGGTTGGGAATGATAACAGTTGTACTAATAGGTCACATGGTTAATTTAATTCTATGACTATCAAATGTTGTCTAGTTCTTGCTGCTGATGCGAAAGTGTGTACGTTTGTTCGACCCTCTTTCACGGCACGACGTAGCGTCGTTAAGGTATGATTTTTGGTTTGGAGATAGTTGGGAGGACGACGAGTACTATAGGGTAATTTTTACGCAAAGCAACATCTCATTTTTGTGGAAAAAGTTATTACGATG
>DWPA01002831.1:0-15081 GCA_018251375.1 Calpodes ethlius
TGCCGAACAACCCCACTATATATTGATTGAAAGGAGCAGTCGCTCTTCGGCCGAAGACGATCCATTTTTTATTTCAAGAGGCAAAAAATATACGAACACCAAAGTACTGAACGGAGTTCGAGATCGACGCGGTGTTTTGGAAGAATTAGTGAAATCAGTACGAACAGATCCTTACTACATTGCACGTGGTAAAAAGGATACGGATTATATTAGGATTGGAAATTCAACAATATTAAAAGATAAGATTGAAAAGGCGAAAGCGCTAATTTGTTCCGCAATTAATTTGATAGTGAGCAAAGACGATGGTTATAAAGTAAAAAGGGATATTGACGAATCTGAAAGAGACCGACGAACTATACTTAAAAAATTAGCAGCTCAACTTCAAATGGATCCTTATTTTGTGAGTAGAGGAAAGAAAAATAGCGACATTGATGTAAATGAGGAACATTTAGAGGAATTTATTAACCATGTTAGTGAAATGTGTTATTAAATCATGTGCAATATTATTAAGTAAAATACATATTATGTAATTTTGATCTCATTCACACGATGCAAAGGCTGGCTGCATTGTTGTGAATATTCAACTTCTATGCTAAAAATTTGCTTACTTGCAAACGAGTAGTGTAAACTTAATAGTCATATTGATAAATTTAGTTAACTATTGAAGGAGAATGATATATAAAAGAAGTCTTATCGCAATGTGAGATTATTTCATTAAATTTAGAGAATTAGGCACATAAATGTTTATTCAGTAGCTGTGTAAGTTGTCTCTTCAAAACTTGGCTGTTTAAGACAATTTACCCTATAACCTGGTACTTAGTGCAAATAAAGAAAACGTCTTTATAAGGACTGACTTGCATTTTATTTTCCATTGTATTTATTTTTTGAATCTGGTATTTTTGATTTCTCATTTATATAAATCCAAATTACTCTCAACTAGGGATATGCATTATAATGATGAAGATGATGACGATGACGATGTCTTCTCAGACATCCGTGGACGGCGACACACTGTCAATTATTTTTCGCTTCATGAGCGCGACTATGACTCGCAAAACTGAATTTAGTTTTATAAAATCCCGTCACAGATAGTGCTAAAGCTTCCCACTAACATTATGTATGTAATTATAGGAGTATTTTAGGCGGGTAATAGGACAATATAATAGTAAATAATTACTATTACTCTTCTCATACCCCGGTATACCCCTCGAGCGTCAATGTGAATGACAAAGGAATGGACTCGCCTTGGTCACTTTCCCTCAAACACAACTTTGCTCCCAAAAGTATGTACGTATGACAAGGACTACTTTTGTGTGATGATGTGTGTGTTTCAAACGAAATAAAATGACCCAATAGTGCGACTTTTCTTTATTATTATTCTGCAATATTAATCCATAAATATACCTACATTCCAAAATATCTATTTTTGACTTGCTCTCACAATTTTAATGGTGTAGGTAACATTGAGAAGGATATCATTTGAGCAAACGAAAAAATTATTTACTACATTTTAAAAGATGTTCGATTCTATACAAGGTACATCGATTCCAATTAATTCTATTAAAGAGATCTACTGAATACTATTTAATTCATATTGGCTTATATTAATGGCTGATCTATGGAACAAGAAACAATATTCAAAAATAATTTTAAATTATTTCAAAAACAAGCTCTCGTGTTCTTTGTAAAGCATTCTATCTATTAACATGACAATAATGTTACGCTAAAGGAAAAAATGAATATTTCAAGAGACCTAAACCTAACTTAGGTACTCAAATCTTCATAATTCCAGTACACATTGTCACTACTATTCATTTATTAAACATTGATATTTACCATGGACATTTAACACCTTTATTTTGATATGATAAAGTTACGTTATATGATTCTACCACAATCTCAGTAACGATAAACGACTATATAGTGATAGGCCATTAAAGATCTGATACTTCTAACAACTCAAATAATACTGTCGACGCAAGAATTAATTTTTCCTCACATACATTAACACTGCAAATACAATTTTTAAGTATGGCATTAGATAGAAGACATTTCATGTCCTAACTTAATCGTTAATAATCTCATAGAAAGACTCGCCGCAGTAAACGTGTTAGGTTTTCGTACATCAAGAAGCTGGAACATCCACATCAACAAAAACGGTTAAGATCTTCAATCCTGCTCGTCGCAGGGTGCTGAAGTCACATAAAACACTTATGACATCGAAAAAGTAATCCGGACCGGATTGGCTTGAACCCTGTAGGCCGTGAAACTCATTCAGACTCGCCAGAGCAGGAGGTGATTGGTGGAGTCTTCTCTCCCCGCGTCTTCCGTCATCGTGGAACTTCTGAAGTCTTCGCATCCATCTCCGCCGGAAATGATGAGAGTTTCCTTATTATTCTGCGTGCTCTCCGCCTGTTTTTGAAGTTTCTCCGCATTAGTCGAGCGACGGCTCAGTGCTTTAGTTTTCAAGGTTTGCACTGGTTTTGGAGGCTGTTTCTGTGGCACCGGGTTCTCGACGATCGTCAGGAATCGCACGTGGCCAGTGTGGCCGTATGTTATTCCTATAATAAAATAAAGAAATACTTTAACAAGTAAAAACACGTCTTTATACAGTAAAAAAATCTAACTGTGCTGTTAACCATTGAGGAGTTCACTCATTTGAAGTCAATCCTGAGTGTAGTATCAGATTATATTTGTTATAAATGCATTGCCACAAAAACTAAAGTGGTGTCTTCAAAGGATAAAAAAAATCTTGTTTATTTAAAAAGAAAACTTGTATATTTAAAAAGAAGTGTCAGAAAACAGTCATTAATTATTTAATCACCATTATTATTATAAAGAGCTTATGTTTGTGAGTTTAAATGTTCGAGGTAATCTTTGAAACTATCTGATTAAAAAAAATCTTTAACCATAGAAATTTTACATTATCACGATGTGACATAGGCTATATTCTTTAAAATCTTGATTGTATTCTTGAACATTCGGAGCTGGCTGCTAGTTATTTAAGTATTAGTTCTCTCACCAGTGAGATGCGGCACGGTGAAGGCCCCAGTGCGAGCGTTGGGGGAGTTGTGCAGCGGCGCAGTGAGGAGCACTCCGGCGCTGGTCCCCACCCACAGCGTGTCACGGTGCGCGAGGAGCGCCGTCACACGGAGACACGCAGCTTTGTGCTGACGGATTATATCGTCGCAGCCTGGAAGAAGAAGGATTGGAAGCGTGGAAGATTTATTGCTAATTATGTTTTTTATCATGATTTGCACAGTTTAATCGAGTTTGATGGCTAAATGGCCAATATATTGTTTCCAATTGTGTATCAGTTATTGTAAAGGGTAAGAAATCGGCACCCCTGCAGTAATGCCAAATTAATTCCGAAGTATTGTCATCTAAAAATGAAAAGATTTGATAGAAAGCAGTGTCTCTCAAGCCTCCAGTCGAAACACAAGTCTGGACACGAACCAGTTAGGTTTTGCAAGAAGATTATCGTATCTTATCTCGACTCACCATGCAACATCTTGGTAACGTGCGGTGTGATGTTGATTTCAGCGAGCTGTTCTCTAGTAGTAGAGTTGTAGCAGCGGAGTTGGGCTGCGTTGTGCAGCGACAGCCAGATGGATCCTCCAGCTACAGCCATGTGATTTATCGGCTTCGACTCCGAACTTATTTGGAATGTTTCGTCGATCTATAAAGTGAGAATAAATTAATATCTATCTATAATTTTTATATATATAAGTAGGTTAGTCCTGTTAGTAAGTAGTCGACCAGTTAGTTTATTTAAGAAAGTCCAAGATAACAATTAAACGGTAAATAGTCAGAGACACTTGTAATAGGAATAGAAATCATTAGTAGTTAGTCATACTCTAAGATGGTCACAGATGCGTTGCTATGCCTAAGGGCAGATGATTGCCACTCGTCAGACTGAAGCCCAATAACTATAAGGCAACCTGCAAAAGACAGGCTTACCTGCAAGGAGTGCGGATTGATGATCTTAATGGAGGAGTGCCAGGCGCACCACAGCTTGCCGCCCGACAGCAGCATGCTGCTCACAGGGCCGCTGCCCGTGCCCACTGAAATCGTCGATCGCTCAGTCCATGACCCATCTGTAACAGCATAGAAACTTTGAGTAAGCGTGAAGTGACGGTTAGAAAGTAGTACATCATTACATAAGAAGATGACGATGATGCTGTAATGAAGGTTGGTGAAGAATTGTCATCACTCTCAAGTAATTCTGATTATATTTCTATAATTATTATGATTTTGCCAAAGATCTCTCAAGAAGCGACCGTGATTCAGCTGATTGTGTTCGGATCTTCTGTATAATTATATGCAAGAGTTGTAGAAAGATTCAATATTTTAAAGATATAATAGAAGTGATTTAGGTCGGCGGTGACTTCACCGTATGACGTATCGTGCAAGTAGCTAAATATGTACTGATAACTCTATGTGACATCGCTCAGCGAACGTCATATGATAAATTGCGCCTGACCTGAATCACGCTGTCGATTTTCTTTACAACGCTTTCATAACTACGTACAAGTTCCGCACTCAAACCTGTTGGGAGATCGCCCTTTGCCAAGTGTATTCACTATATAAAGGATTCCGTTCGGAACACAGAGTAGATTTTAAGTAATAGTACAAAGAGGTGGTTTATATGATGATCATAACTTACCTATATCTCGGCAATAAACAACGAGGTCGCCATTCCCCAAAGCAACGAACACCTTTCCTTCGACGAATCTGTAATGAGTATAATTAATTCATGTAATTCGATTTCAAGCGTATATAAATATAGTATGATGCATGATAATGATGATTTATTCATTTAAATTTTTGAATCCCATAAAAAAGAAGAGGATCGAAGGTGACTTAATGCTAAAAGTATTCTTTGCTAGTAAACCTTTAAGATGTAAGAGAACACCGATGGCGTTTTTATGATGAAGAATAATATAACATAATAAAAGATATATAAATATGTATACATATTCATGAACTGATATTCATTTTATATAAATAATAATAGATATATAAATATAGGATACGATAAAGATAACTAAAGTACCTAGTTATTAAAAGACGTCTCATAACTTTATTTATGTGACTGATAAATATTTCTTCAAGTGAGGTGGGCGTTAGTGACATGATATTTACGTTATGTCACGCACGACTTAGGAAATACCATTGCGGGGGTAGAAGAGTGGTAGAAAAATATAGAAGATTTTTTTAAACAGACTTACACAATAGAATGCACCCCAGAGTTATGTTGTAGTTTCACTTTATTCTTCTTGATCCTGATGTTGTCCAGACAGTTGTATACGTGGATGCATCCGTCTTCAGTGCCGAGCCACATGGTGGGTTGGTTTGCTGTGGTCGCGCTATCTTCTGAAGATTGGCGGCTTGTTGGTGAGGAAAGTGTGCCTGCATGATGAATTTTAAGTATTACTACATCATCCCAATGGTCTACCTGATACTGACTGCCCCGATACTGAGCCCAGGTCTCCCCTCATAATGTAACCCTATATATTGCACTACTAGTGTAAGAATTGGGAAAAGTGAGAATTTTATTAAGTATGTTGTTAATTAAAGGCACGAGGATGCAGTAATTCTAAAAATATTTACAAGAATTGTGCATGTTAAAATTAATTAAAGTTGATATTTTAATACTTCATCTGTCAATAAAAATATGATGTTAATGTGAGTGGAATTTTATAATGTTATTTATAATAAAAAAGTAGAATTCAAAAAATGTTACTAAGATTGTGCAATGTAATAATATAGATTTAGATATTATTTTAGGAGGGTAGAGAAATTAAATATTCTAAATACAATTAAAGTAAAAACTGGGTAGTTATAAATGTAACTCATGCAAATAGTTACAAGAATGTTTACCAAAAATATCTTTCTTGTCACCTCCTAGAGTATAAATTCTGAATGGAATTATAAAATATTTTTTCAGTTAAAATTTTTGTATCAGTGAATTTTAGATTTTTTTTTTACTCAAGTATAATAATTGAATTAAAAAGCTTTCGTTAAAGCTCGGCTAGGGAGGTACTAAACGATTTAAACTGATAATACAGGTTAGTAATGGATTTGTCTTTTTATAATACTTAATAATTGACTTATAAGTCTACCCGCAAACATTAGAACCATATGTATATTTCGCGATTCATTTATTGTTATTATATTAGATACATAAAATATCTTTAAGTCTGATTAAAAAAGATTTGTGTTTAAGAAGTAATATTTTTATCTGTATTTTTCATATTTCGAAATAAGTTCAACCCAAAAAAATTATCAAAATATAAGTTGACCCCCACAAATACGATGTACTTAGAAATAAGAATATCATACCAGCCATAATACGTCCAGGGACTACGTTGCAAGGAAACATTGTTAAAATTGGATTAGTTAATTAGAAAGTAATAAGTTAATTAAAATCAATTTAAGGTAGTACAGCGAGAGTTGATAAGTATTATGAAAATGTTTCACGCCAGAAACTGTTGTTTATTTATTGCACTTGTATATCGGATGACGTTCGTCCGTCCACGTAGTTCTGTACAGGGTATTTGTTGTCAAACGCGAGGCAAGCGGGCCATCGTTGATATTAATAATAAGCAGACCGCAATTTTTATTGACGAATAAGTTGAGAACCCCTGGTTTTTGCTTGTATCAACTCTTACCGAACTGCCATATGTACAAATGAAAATACAAAATACAATTGTAATATTGAATAAAGGGGCGTTTATAAAGTCCGACACTAATCAAGTGTTACCAAAATTTTACAATACAATCAAGATTTTAAAGAAGGATATGTACTTGTGATGTGTTTTAGTATTAGTGACGTACACGGCTATATTATAAACGCACCTTTTCTTTATTAGGTACAATTATAGGATTAAGACAATAATATTATTAGTGGTGTCAGGTTCTACAACAGGATGGTACCATTTTATTATTCACAGATTTATAATTAATAATTTATGTTGATAATTCTATGCTACATTAATTGTTAAAAATGTAAACTACGAAAGTTATTAAGTGTGAAAAAGGTTTTAAATTGGGTCAACTTTTAAATACAAACCCTTAAATGATTAGAATTACCATTTAAATAACGTTTTTTGTCAGATTATACACAGAGTAAGGGTCGGTTTCCACCAAAGCATAGAAAAGAGAGAAGGGGAGATGTTTAGTAACAACCATTTAAATGCCGTAATGTACACGTCTCCTTCCCTTTCTACCTTCGGGGAAAACCATTCAGCGATGCGATAGAGAAAAGAAGCGGAGATTTCATACACGTATACAATGCAGAGATATGAGGAGACTCGGATAACAGTGGCATATTGGCGCAGCGTTTCCTTAAACCCCATCAGTCTATCTCACCCCTCTGCATATCAAAACATACAGAAATTACACACATATCTACTAGTTAGTACACTACATAGTTAGCTCATATCTTCAACAACATACATTGGTGGACGCACTCAATAGGCTATGCCGATCTCCGTACATCTCCGTCCTTCTGTACTTTGGTTCATAGCGTACATGCACGGTAAGGGTGCTTACCTGCCTAGCTACTTTTCTACACTATGCCATGAATATTGAATATTAGCACTTTTTACGCGCTATCAAGTTATATCCCGAACGTTGTAACTGTTTCGTACTTTATAAACTTTTTTTTTAATTGTCATTCAGAACTAAATTTATCTATCCATTCATTCTTCTGCCTTCAATCATTAATTATTGAGTATTAGTCTCTGCAACTTTTGCCAATCTTAGCGGTCCTGACCCTGGATAATGGCAACTTAAAGACAGCAGACGTAAGCTGGTTACAGAAGAGTCAAAATACAAGTAAAAAAATCACCAGAAGTGATACCCATGGCTTGCTTGTCCACAGCCGGGTTGGAGCTGGACTTCATCACTGGATGGACCTGAATATTCTGGCCGGTGTGGGGAGTGCTCAGGCTCTTGCTGTGGTTCGGAGTCAAAGTACTGCGGTAGTTGCCGAGACTCGCAGTGAGGCTGAAATTCGAATTCAAAGTTAGGTGTAAGGTCTTGAGGGCCGATGGATCTGATTTAGGCGACGGCGACCATCTACCATCAAGTCGTCCATCTACTTACATCCAAGCCTTTCATGTGAGAGAAAGAGTATCGACAATCACAAATGACCGCGAACACCAAGTGTCATAGGATAATTATTTTTGAGCAGTTTGTTTAATTTAATTTAATCATATTTGCATCCATGTAACCCTAGGCGGACCGCTAGTTTTACATCGGTGTTTGCCACTTCTCTTTCTCAATTTATATTTTCTCAATTAGTTTATGAACTTACCTGGAATGCAGGCGAAGGTTGGCAGACTCATGGCTGCGATCGGAGTGGCCGTCCTGGTTCTCGCTGCCTGAGGAGCCCTCGTCTTCGTCGTCGCTTGAAGATGAACTGGAATCAATTCAACGCTAGTAAGCACAATCATATTAAAAATTTAATGATGTTTTATAATGATACTAATTAATGACATTTTGGTTATTATAGCTGATGAATTAGTGACATAAAAATATTTTTCTGAGGGCTCTCAGTAAAACAAATGTTCTTTTTCAAGTGACGACGATTTTTTGTCAATAGCTGGACCCACACCGAATGATCCACCACGCCCTGATCACGCATGACAGGGATTCCAACCGATCCAGGGGCGTGGTTTGTATCGACGTGTTACACGCGTTCTATCTTGCATTGGCACACTTCACGTATATCAATAAACTATATAAAATTGATCATTAAAAAGATCGGTAACCTTCGTGATTTAACTAACACTATTGAAGTTAATGTAATTTTATATTTACGACCGTTACGTACGTACGTTAAAGTATATTATTTTTTTTTGTCTTCACCTGTCTAGTCGAATGTTCTTGCAGCTGTCATCAGGATCTGAGATACTGATCCCTGGCTTGGTGGAACTAGTACTGCTCAAGGAACTAGTACTTCTGAAAAATAATATATTCATATATAATATTAAGTCGGGCAAATATAAGGCGAGGAAAAGTAACACTATCCTAAATCGTCAGCACGAAAATAAAGTAACGTAAACAAAAAAAAATCTGCTGTAAAATTTCCTTTTTAAATGCTGTAATATGTAATACTCGTCACTGGCAATAAACTAACTATTCATAACATATTCCTTATAAGTATAAAGTTATCGATGTGTACATAAGGTCTTTAACAAATTTTATTTCTTTAAAGCTATGAAACAACTTCATAAGTATAGCTAAAACAAAATAGGACTTTGCAGCTACTACATCTTCTCGTCACAGTTAAAGAAATGAGATAAATTAAAATCAACTCACGGAATATCCAATGTCTGTTGTCGTGTCAGCGCCGGCGCAGGCGGCACGCAAGCGACGCAAAGAATACGCGCATTGCAGACGCCATTGCATGACGTCACTTGCGGCTTGGGAGATAGAGTGAGAACGCACACCTGTCCTACATATCCATCGCTGTTGCACACCTACGGAATGAAACAGTTTGATATTTTATAGAGATGAAATAAAAAATTGGTTAATTTACCTGCAAAAGTCTCCTAGTTAGCTAAGATATTCACCAATAGAATTGCATCATTTTCAATTACATTTAATTGATATTAAATTTTACTGGTGGATTTACATATTACTAGCTTAGCTTAAAAATTGCCTGAATAAAATTTGGCATGAGGAATGTTTGAGATATTAGAAAGAACATAGAAAAGATTAAGGTAATCTCGAAAATCGTTCCTTAAGAGAAAAAGGTGAGTTGAACTTAGTGTTTAATAAAAGGGCTAACATTGACTGACTGACAGGTAATACACAGCTCAAGTGGATCTAAAATCATGAATACTTTATACAAATCCACGTATAATGTGATAGACCATGAAACACTAGGAGAGGCTATTTGAAAAAAAAAACCCGTAAAAGGTGAAATAGAGGCTAAAAGTTTGTATGAGACACAATATATCTACTGAACAAGCTCCAGCTCGTTAAGTCATAAACAATTAATAAATCTCTATAATGGTGGTATGGTAATCAATAAAGTGTTTCTTACCCAAACATCAGGTGCTTGTCCCTTAGGAGGTAAAGTGGGAGCAGCGCAAGTGAATTGCAGTCCAGCTCGCGTCTTGCGAATAGGTACAGGGGAAAGAAATTCAGGAGCTGGCCTCTCTTGACCGTATACACCTGGAATTTTACAAAAACTTATAACTTGTGCTTTATTTGTAATGTTCCAAGATTCATATTTAACAAAATATATGGTTATGCAAGGGTCAAATCTTCTGACCAATTTAACCCCTTACATTTGATTCAGCTAAGATTTGAAGTACTTCTATAAAAGACTAACAGTATCACTTATACAAGAAGCTCCTGCTATGCGGTTGTAATTATTAATTTACTATTCATTGCTGTATGAGAATGCTATTATAGAAGTACTCCAAATTACAGCTGAGTAATGTATTTCAGCATAAACTGTTACTTTCTAAACATACTGCAAGTACTTTGAATCACAATATTTGCTTACATAGTTTTTGTTTAGTCTCGTTAATGAGCTCCTCCCAGTTGCTTCTCTTGTCAGTTTTTTGGAAGATGACCGTCAAGCTCTCCGGACCGTTTCTGAAAATCAATTTATAATTATAGATTAATCATAACTTAATTTATATAACATTAACAAATAATTGGCTCGTATATAAGAGCATATACACGTTAAAAGACACCTAACGCCGACGTTCTACAACTAATAAGCGCTGGTTTCATCAGGGTTTCGACGCAGATAGTAAGCAGCAAAGTTTAATACCTTGTGACGAATCCGCGCCGAAAAGTGTCGAAAATGATTTCCAAGTTTTGAATAAGTGGCTTAACACGTAGTTATAAACGCTAAACAATATCAATCGTTATTTTTAAACCGCTTTTATTACTTATACTGTAAGTAAATAAAGTTTTATTTTTCGCTTGTCTAAGAAAACCTATAGACTTTACTTGCTTTTTATAATGGTTAGCCAAGTGGGTTTTTCGATTATTATATAATCTATACGTGTCTTCTTATACTGAGTTTAAATCGAACATGCTAATGTGTATTCCACAATTTTTTTATCAAATTCTCATTGTTTAAACAGAGACAAAGCATTGTTTCATATCTCCATCTCTATTCACGGCGATTCTACGGAATATTTTAGGAACATTCGTTCACTTAATGTAAACATTAAATATTATTGTTTATGGGTTGGGTTAAAAATTAGCTAATATTTTTATTAACATCTAATATTAATTGGACTTGCTCAATGACTGCACGCCCTCCTACAGTGCTAGTCGAGCTTTGTCTCAAACTTCCATGGGTGGTGGGGATTACGGTACTACAAGATCGATTGCTATTCTTATCATTTATGACGAAAGAAAACTTACGGTGTGTTCAAACTGAGTTCCATATAGCACAGCTGTGTGTCACTGTTCTGTCTCTCCGAAAGTTGCCTGTTCAGTGCGTGTAGCATGTCTCTGACCAGGTCCTCCAACTGGGAATGTTGAGTGTGCAGAGCTGCCACATGCTCCGATATCTGGGTCAGGGTGTTCACGTCTTCCGTCAGAGTTTCAACTTCGTGCATTATCCGGCGTAGGTTTTCGTCTTTTGCTACAATGAAAATAATTTATATATTAATATGTGAAGCAACAACTTTTATTAGGACAAACAGAAGTACGAAATTGTCATAGTTAATGTTTACATAGCGAAGGTGAACAAGAAGCTAATATTTTTATATAATATGCATTAGAAATATATCATTTAACACACACGTATAATATATGTAGACATATACTCTTTTAGATACTCTTTATGGTTAAAATCAAACTGAAAATGGATGGAATTTTTAGATACTGTTTAACATTATGCGAACAGGACATGTTATTGTTCTCTATATCAATGACACTGTAAATCGGTCGTAATATTCATAGGAACGGCAAAATGATAAAAAAGAATAAAAAAAATTTAAAGTCGTAAAAAAATCTACTTTTGCACATAAAATAGGTATTACTGGGTAATAATGCACACTATAAATTCTTCTATCCACTCGAAATTTATAATTTTACACGAGATTAACACTTCATAATATATCTTATCATTTTTATTATGAGCTCACTGCTTTATATGTCAACGTCACTATGTACAGACTCCTTTACACATTATTTTATAACTCTATCTTTTTCTAGGATAGGGGATATATCCATTTTCTCATTCTATTTTAAGTATTACTTTTATCATTATTTTCAGCTCAGTTTTCGACGCTAACGTAGCCACCTCTGTACGAGGGGAGCGACATAAGTGGACCCTATTACAGGTCTCTTGACATTTCTCCTAAAATTTTGGTATTCAACGCATCAAAAACAAGTTCCAAGTACTCTACAGACACACCTACAATAGCACTTGAAAGTGTAAAGTATAAAAGATGTCAAAAGCGTCACGACGACAATACAATTAAACAAACAGCGCTGAACGGTGAAATATATTTTTAATTTCCGACATTTTACTTTGACTAACTTCAAACACTTTTTCCTTATTACCACAACCGCGAAGAAATATTTACCTTTGACGATTTCGAGATCAGCCAAGGATATTCTCATCAGAAGCTTGTACTTATTACCTTCCATTAGACTTGCTATACTACTTTGGTATGTTCTGAAACAGAAAAATATTTTTATAGACTACACTAGAGGATCTTCATACGATATAGATCTCTTCCAATTACTGATAAAGCCTGGAGTGTTTCATCACACAGCTAGTGCAGGTGGAGGGTACAACTTTTATGTGATATGTGTATACACTCACTCAGTGCGTGGTATATATTCTGCTTAAGGGAACTTCTAATGAAAACATGTTGTCTACTGAAAACAACCTGATTCAATTGCTCAACATTTCTCCAGATTTTGAGGGCTCAATTTCCAAAATTCTTTAACCATACGTTCACGTCATAATACGAAATAAACTGCATTATTAAACACTTACGGAATGGGTTTCTTAATTGTTCCAGTTCGTCTCTTAACACTCGTAATCAGAAGCGTATCATTAAAGAGAAAGAGAGCTCTATCTTTAATGGTTCCCTGTGCAGATGGCATCGTCACCATCTCATGCCTTAGGAATGATCGATCCACTGACACCAGATTAGATAGACCCTCGATCATCTGTTCCAGGTCTCGTAGTGTTTGTTGCTGCTGCTCTAACTCTAGACTCTCCCTCTCTGTGCAATTTATCAGCTCGAGGAGATCGTGGATTTCTTTTTGAGCCTCTAATAGGAGTTTGTGGTCAGGATGTGACTGATCTAGAATTTCAAACACAATTTAAGTTAGAATACATCAAACGTATACAGGAAACGTACAAAAACGTCGAAAAAGAAATATAAACTCTGTATCCAGAATAAGAAAAAGCTTTCACGGTTAAGGATACAAAAGATCTACCTGTATGTTTAATCAGTCGTTGTATTAGCAGCTTGTAGCTCGGGAACTTTTGCACGGGCTTGATGAGCAAATTGTCCAATGACAACTTTCCCTTGTGGTCTCGGGCCATAGCGTCGAGGAACTTCGCAAAAGCAGGTCGAGAGGCAGCCGAAGTTTTGATAGTCTCCTTCGCTTTCTTCAAGTTGTTGATGAAGGACATGTATGTGTCCATCACGGTGGGCTTGGTAAACTGTAAATAAATGAAAGTCATAATTAACGATCCGTGGAAGTAGACGAGGAAATTAATCTGACAACGAAGGATGTTATGGCTAGTTTAACTAATACTGTAGATAAGCAAACTCAGCCCACAGTTGCAGAAAGTAATTGTTCTGTAGCCGGTGAATTGTAATTTATAATTCATACTCATGTTATAGTAATTATCGTTAGTAGTATTTTGAAACGTTCTTATGAATCACGATGACTTCCAAAATTTACAAGAAGTATCTCAGTTATTGTGTATACTTAAGCCTTATTTACAGTTGCGAATTAGATAACAGTAATCATTTTAATCACTGATTTTATCCATAGATTAAAGCGATATCTTCTTAAAAATGGATTGACAGATTACTAGGAGACTGTTGCACTGCAAATAATATTACTAATATATGTACTTGCATTTTCTTCAATATTCAACGCATCAGCGGTGATATTTTGATTACTGTTGTCCATGGGTAAAGATACCTACTTACCCTCAAGAATTTCAGGTGATGGTTTAATGACTATTGACATAAAAAGCAATCCATGTATTTTTTAATTTGCGAGCACAGATCAAAATGCTACCTAGGTTAGCGTATTAGCATTGCTATAAAGTAAGGAAATGCTTTATCAACATCCTTGATAAAATACCACAGGGGCCTAGTTAAATAAATAGAGCACTTTTAATTTAGATTTTAATGTTAGTTAATTTATTTTTAGATGTAACCAAAATTATAGACTTTATTATCTATGTATCAATTGTTCAAATCAATTGAAAAATGTATGTATGGTCCTCAAAACATTAAACTTACCACATCCAGGAAGACATCCCCGACTTTCTGCTGCAAGTCCCATTGTTCCAACCTTCGCCTCAACTGCTCCAAGAAGACCTGATGGACGTTCAGGATCGCAGGAACTTGGTAGAAGATCTCGTCTACCACGTACGCGTCCAGAAGTCCAGCGTTCTCTGGGCTCTTCAACGGTTGAAGATATTTCTGAAAAAAAAAACTTTCAATTATAGACTTATAACGCCTAGAAAGTTAGATAAGTTGAAGTACCAAGTTTGACCCTCACAAACATTGCAAATTAATTAAATCGTTTAAAAATGCTCTGATACGCCATTGCAGCGAATATATAATAGTTATATAAAAGTCAAAAGATTATATACTATTTACTAGCTTACTACCCGCGGCTTCGTCCCCGTGATATCAACATTACTTTATTTTCCTAAAATAAAATATTTTTTTTAAATAATAGTAGCCTAAATTACTCCTTATTACATCAACTACCTGCCAATAAAAGTCAAAATCGGTCCGGCCATTTTAGGAACTAGCCAGAACAAACAGACAGACAAAAAAGTAAAAAAATATATTTTGGCGTAAGTACCGTATGTATATTCAT
>DWPA01002832.1:0-15079 GCA_018251375.1 Calpodes ethlius
ACCGGTCTGAGTGGCGCAAATTAGGGGAGGCCTATGTCCAGCAGTGGACTTTCTTAAAGGCTGATAGATAGATAGATTGTAAAATTTTACCCGAAAAATATACTTTTAAACTAACAAATATTGCATAAATAAAAGCTTTACAATAATATAATTTAACCCAAAAAAAGGGAATAATTCCCACATGATAAGGGATGCGAGTTTGTATGGAACTGTCATTGAATGATTTGACTGTAACAAATATGAGGCGGGAGATATTAATGTCAACTTAATTAAAAAAAACTCTAAAACGTAGATTCTTCGGTATTGACAAAATCGAAGCGATCGTAAGGCTCATCATCGTTACCACCCATAACTGTCCCACTGCTGGGCGGATCCCCACTCACGAAATGGGGGGTACGGATCATTCTGTAAGTGATATTTTCCGTCACAGAAGAAAATGTCATTTAACTTGTAATTCGTACAAAACTGTTTGAAAATTAGAGCTCAGGCCCCTGCGTTCAAACCACTAGACTATCACTGCTATCAAGGATATACAAGTAAAACAATTCATTAATCATTTAATTGTGTATGTTCACAATGAACCCGTTCCAATTGTCAATGTAAGTAAGATACCCCGGTGTCCTCGATACATTGTTCATGGAATTAGAACTCAGTTGAGTAGAGTGGGGTTCAATTGTATACCTTGTATTTCGAAATACGGAGATGAATCAGAGCCCTCTTAAATCTTATTATTTTAAATTATATAATGGAAAATAAATTAAAATATTAAGAATAATTAAAATGATAACAAATTTTGATAATTGTAACGTGGTTTAGGGCGGACTTAGATCTGTATTAATTTTGAAAAATATACGTCGATCGAGTTATTATAAGAAACACAGAATAACAACGCTTAAAATTATGTCGTTTGTGAAATGTAACCATTTCTAAAGGCATTCAGTAGCCTACCTTGGTAAGATAAGAATCTTGCCATATTTCAAAAAAAACATGTGTCTCATATTTTTTTTATAATTAACAGTTAGTTTACTTTTGCAAAACAAAACACATTTTACATTTGTGTGTGTATTAGTGATTTCAAGTATACGATATTATCTTTCTTTTTTTCACCTTCTTCTCGTCCTCGTCGTTTGCCAAATTGCTAATTTAACTGTAAATTTGAGAAACAGTACTTTTTTCTGTTTTTCTTAGCCAAAAAAACACATTGGCGTTGCCACTGGTACTAATGAAGTCCATAAGCTTTGATGTTTACTTACCATGAGGTGCTACGCTATTTTCATTATAAAATCCTTAAAATCACTTAAAAACGTGATTCATGCTTATTCAGCAGTAAAGACTGACATCTGCCCTATAGTAAACAAAATGTGACATTCCAGTACACGTGGCAATTTCTTTCAAATTATCCCTTGCTTCCATTTTGTCGGCCACACTTTCATATCAAAATTGGGTTGACGTGGGTCTAAAAATAGGATTTTGATTGGACCCTCGGTGTACAAATTCCAGGAAATAATATTCCACAAACATTATCACCCCAGCGTCCTCTTTAAGCTCCTGTTTGTACAGGCCCGCACGGAAGTGTAAACGTTAATATTTTTGTTTCCTCGCACAGCTCCGGTAATATTTTGTCTGGCCATCAAGAATTAATTTTCAGTAAACAGCAGGTGAATTACGTTTATTGAAACATTTAAACATCGCAGCGTGATGGATATTTTCACTGTTATTAATCGTTCAATGTATTACTGCAACGAAATGCCTGTCTTGTGCAGAAAATGTCGAACAATATATGTTACATTCCCTTGTAATTTTCCCAATATTTCTGATGAAAATACTCGGAAAGTAAGCAGACTATCCACCTGATTTAAAATGGTCCTCGTACGTCCTCGTGCATGTTCTTCAGCAATATCAATGACATCAGTGATGCTTTGCCAAACAAGAAAGAAATGGTTTTCAAACCCTCAATAGGATGATTTATTCGTCGGCTGAATCAAGTAAGACAGAAGTATGTCAGGTGTCTGATTTGTGCTTCACGGAAAGGTTAAATCCCTAATAATAATAATTAATTTATAAAAATATTGACAATATAATCCTTAATAATGTAATAAAGTTAATTAATAACGAATCCGAAAACGATTTATAGCCAATTTATTCGAAAACATGAATTTGAAAGAAAAAACATGCATCGACTTAAATAACTCCATACAATTTTGTTATTTAAAGCATAATTATGACGTTGCAATGTTTAAAATAATTTAAAACAACCTTGGGTACACATAAAACATTTACAGCAAAGATAGTTGACCTAAATTTTGGACCCAAAAAGGGCCTTGACAGATTCCAAGTTTAAGGTACACTTACCTACTTGCGGCAATTCATTTAACATTTAATATCCTTGTGAATTTACTCGCCAACTTCGGCCATCTTGAATTCTCTTGAAGCTTGACTTGATAATGAGTTCTATTATTTCTAAGATTTCATAGGTTTGTCCATTAGTTAATCATGAGGGGTACGAAGTTCATAAGATCAAAATATGGATAGAATTTAGCATCAGATGTCACTGGGGTCATAAAATAATAATAGGGAGGGTTCGATCATATATGCACCTGATGGTTGCTGAGTGGGTTTTAAAGGGCAAAATCCCTGTAGGTTAAAGTATCTTTCAAAACTTCCCTCCTAGAAAATATATATTAGGTAATAAAATATTCTATATAGTCTAAATTTTATCTTTCCTTTAGGCCGTATAGAATGATATTACGGCAGAGGAATCATATCTTACATATTATTGGACTAAAAATATAAAGAAGAGCACAAGAGAGAAGGCAATGAAGAGTAGTTTGATGGTCATCTACTGCACGGCGTGCAGTCGGTCGTCTAAAAGCCACGCCTTGACTTCTCGAAAAATAAGATTTGCCGTTCTTCTATGGCGTATAGATACTATTGTTTTAATTTCGTTTTCCAATTTCTGGCGTATGTTAAAACACATTTGGTCGAATTTCCATTGTTATTGAATATGTCTGTGCTTCACTTCGTCAGTCGGCGCTGACCCTAACACGATAGGATTAAATATCTATTTAGTTTGCTACTTCTTCTATTAAAATGTTTTTATATTAGGGATATTTGAGAACTGGCTAGTAACAAGAAGACATACGCCTTTAATTTTTTTTTGTTGAATTGTACTTTATAAAGTTAGTCTCAATCTTTGCCGATGTAAATTGCTGAAATCACTAGAATTTATTTTTATATTTCCAAAGTACAAGGTTTCAGTGAATAAATAAACAGATCACTATACAAAACTTATGCTTAAAGTTTTTAACACAACTACAATTAAGGAGTATTGGATGCGCTTTCAAGCTAGAGGATTTAATTCAAAATCAATACCTTTAACGGCAGTTTAATTAATATCTATTATAAGGAGCGCCCGAGGAAATCCGAGTTCTCGTTTTGATCTCGAATAATTGATTTTTAAGTACCATTGGATGCACTTTAAGTCCTATCGACAACCGATGACTATTTATTGAGACTTCGTTTTCTCCTGCCTATCTCAATGCTACAGCAGTGTATCTCTGAACGCTGTCACAATGATTTTTGTCACACAATTTATTACTGAGAAATAACTGTTTCGAGACCCACGAGCCGGAACGCTCAAAGCGAATTCGCCCTGCGTGACAAAGTACCAGCGTCTAGCGTCAAACATGTGTGATAATATCTGTATTAGACAATTGATTTGTACATCACAGTGGTGTTATCTAAATGTATTTAAGAGTTACCATTAAACCTAAGATGTTGAATAAATTACGCAACCCATGTCCAACCAGAGTAACCTTTAATCATTTGTAATAGTAAAAGATTGTTTGAAGCAGCTACCGTAGTTCTGGAGATAACCATTCACGTAGTAACCAACTCACTAACAGATGTATTATTTTTAAGGCCGATAAAAGTAATTTCCAGATTTCGATATTTTAATCGATCTATGATAATATAATCTAAGCTGGAGCATCGTGGTTAACGCTAACGCTAATACCCTCACACCCCCGCAGTAAGATCCCCTGTGTAGCGGGTAGCATGGACAACACAAATAACACGTCACTGACACGCATGACCCGAGATCAAATATTTATCTGTCGCATAAATATCTGCCGCGGTCAGGAATCGAACCCAAGACCTCTCGCTTCGCAGGCAGAGTCACTGCCAACTAGGCTACAAGGGTACGTATCATAGTGGAGCCTCGACATCTAAATCTTAGCAACGAGCGAAACTCTTGTCCTACAGTTAAATACTTGTGAACTTGGGAAAGTGATGACTTCTGTAGTGAATTTCTATACTCTAAGTACAGGGTCAATTTTAATTAAAACGTTAGGGCTCTCACCGAAGCAATATTTTGTGTTACAAACTTCTTTACATGTTAATCAGTACGATAGATATAAATTATTACAATAATATAACTTGAACTTAGCTATCATAAATAAAAACTTAAATTAATTAAACGTTTAAACTAAAAAAAATAACAAATTATTATATTTCTACTTAGATGGCCTAGCTGACAGATTTATTTTTCATAAGCAAACGAAATTACAATACTTTAAAAACATACATCTGCCAGCCAGAGAATATCGAAAGAGGCATTATAAATAGATCGTTAGAAAACAATGAAAGTTTTTCCAAAACAAATAAGCTAATGTTTGAAGAATCCAGAGTAAATTCCATTCTAATACACCTTCATCTTTAAGTTCACCATATTATGCTCGCAAACTAACTTCGGAAGAACTTCATAAAACATTAAAGAACTTCCATCCCGGACTCTGGGGAGACGTTCAAAATTGAAAACTAGTTGTACGTGAACCGAGTCTTCTGCTCCAGCAGCTAATAATTTAATGTCTTCTGGGACTCTTTCAGCCAATTTCAAGCTGTTTGTTGTAAATTTTGTTCCTGTTTTAGGGTTTTCTATACTGAATGAAAATGAAAGCTTGAAGATCATTTGTTTATCGTCTATTCACGAGTCCCAACATTCTTAGTCTTCTTTTCGTTTTTATTGCTTATGTACTGTATGAAAACTCATAGCTGGCATTCTGTGACAAACAATTTTCCGGTTTTTATATAAATTTAACACACGTTTAGAATTTAATTCCCGTAAAAAATTTAATATAGTTCGCTTTTATTAACTTGTTAAGTCAAGTTTAATAATATTTTATATCTGAACGCATTTCGCTTTTAGGCATAAAAAAATGTTCGTTAGTTGGAGAATATTTTTATAACAATGATTAAATTTAATCAAGGCAAATACAACTTTAATAGATTCATTATTGCCCATGAACAATATTCGATGAATTCTATTATTGGAGATACTTATTAACATGAAAGATTCAATAATAATATATGTATATAAAATATAAGATTTCCATCTGTTTGTATATGCATTTATTCCCATTAATCAGTAACAGCACGAGTCATATGTATACGACATATTATAATTATTTTAGTAATATTTATATTGGTATTATTATCTTTTTGTGTAGCATGTTGAATTACTACCATTCTTTTTGGAGTCAACTGCCAAACGTATCGTGTCTTTTTTGGGGTTTGAGAGCCAGATCATTCTTCTACTTTCTTTTTCTTTGATTGGCTTATCGGTTATGGCTATGGCTTGGCTGACATCCATGGATACCAAGAGCTAATTATTATTAGGTAGATCCTCAGTTTGTCTGTCCGCAGTTTACCTTAAAAAACTTATCATCTGTTTCTATCTATCTATCTATCGATCTGTTTCTACTGCATCCTTTTGAATTTCATTTATATCATAATGGTTATCGGCATCTACATCGGCATCTCCTTCTTTGTTGACATGCCACGAAAAATTTCAGACATCTTCTGTAGGTATTGTATTTCCACTAATTACTTAACAAAGTTTTGTACGTACATTGTCTATACAAACTCGCTCTATATAGGGTTCGTAATTTCCAACAAGTTTTGTCAAGTTGTTTATTTGGAACAACTTTATGAAACGTTTAAAACTTGTAACACAAGATCACAAGGTGCTCAAATTAAAAATTACTTTCTCGTTAACTTAGAGTTTTGCTTTAGTATTTTACAATTTAATAACCGTTACAAGATAGTTGTTTGTTGGAAACTTAATTTGTAAGTCAGTTAAACTTTTGTTGTTATGAATTACACGATAACTTTGATTCATCTTGAGATACCTATGACCTACACTCAAAATAATGTTTCCTTAAACAGTTTTCTAAATTCACATTATCTTTGTTATTTGTGAAGCTATCGAATTAAATGCCTCTAAAACTAAAAAACCGCTTTTATTGCAGAAATCCTCCGATTATATTATCAAAGCTTGGTAATTAAACGAAGTCATATATTTTTGTCTTCTCCTTAAAATGACGGCCCATAGCCTAATTGGTAGTGACCCTGCCTGCAAAGTGAGGGGTCCTGCGTGGGATTACCGACCAGGGCAGATATTTATGTGACAGATAAATATTTGTTCTCGGGTCATGGGTGTTAGTGACGTGTTATTTGTGTTGTCTATGCGACCCGCGATACAGGGAATCCTTCTGCAGGGATAGGAGTGTTTTAGCCTTTATTTATTGATTATCATTGATCATACTCATTAGTTAAGTATCATAATATTCATATTAGTTTCTTTTTTATTTTTAGGTACTCCTTTAATCTTTGTAATCAGAGTTGCAAGTCATTTATAGACGATTGCAGAAAGTATCTTTTAATAGTTAAAACTTCTTTAAGTCCTGTAAAATTTTATCATTTTAATGCTTCATTAAGATAACATAACTAAGCGTCAAACTAGCTCCTAAATCTCAATCGTTTTCAACAATATCTGGAGGTTTTTTATGTAACGTCATGAAACTAAAGATTGATTAGCAGTAATACTGTCATTCTATAATGATGCTTTAAAGAGATTTTTGCAACTGGCTATTAGTTACAAGGTTTAATTAGTTATAAGTTTGTTTCGTATAATTAATAAAAGATAAATATATCTTGAATATCAACTAGGTTTTGAACTTAAACATTAAATCCTCGGAGACGGAGTCACATATAGAAGCTAGTATATCATAATTCAGTTCGATTAACTAGAAATAGGACGAGAAGCCGGTTTCCTCTTATATAAACAAAGATAAATAAAATTTACATAATAAAATGCATGAGTTTTACGACACATAAAAAAAGATCTATCTCACAATAAATCGGGCGGAGTAATGGATGGAAAGAGAAGCATAAAAAGGCAAAATTGATTAATAGATAAGACTCAAAACGGAAGAGAAGCTGATAAAATATAAAGAACACAAAAATTTTAGAACATAACATAACAGTACATGTACTGTACAGTACATACATCGTATAACAACAGTAATTGTTCTGTTGTATACAATAGTCTCTGGATGACCGACCTTTCCTCGGTACTTTTTTTATTACATATTTTGATCTTACCGATATAAATAATAAATAAATATATATTTTCTCACAAAAAGAAGGAACTTGAAAAAATATAAAAAATAATCGGACAGAGATTTGAACCCAGGCGTTTTAAGGCGCTAGATTTCCAGACCGAGCTATCCTGAATTTGACAGTGACGGCCAAATTTAGCTTTGTGTTCATATTTTGTATTTCATTAATTACAATTTTAATTGATTTAGAAACAGCCATTAAATAATTAGTCCAAGCTCAAAGAAAATTCACATGTATATTTTAGCTAATGTAAGTATCAAACATTTAAATTTGTGCAAATAAAGTGGCAAACTCGAGAACACTCAACACAATAGCAATCGACTCAAGCGAGAACGATACGTACCGTACAAGAACTTCCAAACAACATTTAAAATTAAAGAACTTCCATAGTTCGGCAATCACGAACTCTCGGGAGGCGTTCAAATTGAAACTACGAATTCGCGAATGGAGTCTTCTGCACCAACGCTTCATACTTTAATATCCCTCGGGACTATCTCAGTTTCCTTCGAAGTTACTTGTTAGTTCCTTATTATGACATCACATTGAAATGATAAAGTGAAATTATTATTAGCCTTTTAAGAAGTTTGTGAATTTCGCAATTAATAAATATTTTTATATCGTTTCCATGTCACTAAATGTGGATAATATGTTGTTGATTATTAAAAATACTATTTTTTTTACTTCAACGTCTTCAAAAACTTTTCTTTCTATTACATTTTAATAATTATCTTTTTAATAAGTAAAACTTTAATTTCAAACAGAACTTTGTTGTTCATTCTTACTTGGATAACGAAATTTTGAAAGTCAAAGATGTTTTGAACTCTAATTATGTTAGAATAAGGTTTTATTATAATATTCTGTGTTATCTTCACTTTATTCACATCATCTACCGCGGTACCCTATATACTTAAAGATGTTTTTATTCAGTCCTAATCTAATTTATTTATTACAACCGAATAATCAGCTTAACTTTATAAGATACCTTACTCAAAACAGTTTCAGCAGAATATAGGATAAGTCCCCCAGAGAAGCCTTTGTTTGTGTAAGGGTAAGTCTTCTTAACTCTAATGAACTTTTATACAGTCTGGCTATCGTGTGTTACATAATACTTATGAAAAATGTTAACATCTTTTCTATACAGTAGTAGTCAACAGATATTTTGTTGTCTTTAGCGAATTACTTACTAAACTTAATATACTTACAATCTTTGATTATTATGTAGTTTTTTGTTAATTCACAAATAGGATCCTGTAATTCTGTTGGTAGCAACTCAATTTTATCTAATCCAGGATTGTTTCTTAATCAGTGTTCATGTACCAGATAAATATCTATACTAGGATTGTAGACGTGTGTGACCATTTATGAAATTGTTATTTTATCTGTTTTTGTTTTGATCTGAAACGAGATCTCAGGTAATATAAAGATCTTCGTTAAACGTTTCTTTGGTTACAACTCAAATTTAGTTAGTATTAAACTGAAAATATTTATTTTGTTTTTTACTTTTACTGTTAGTTTATTTCTTTATTCTCTTGTCTTTAATATCTGGCATCGGTGATTCTAACGGTATTACTAATCTTCATGGTCACTCATGTCTATTCAATATTAGGTTCTCTGCTCATGTTTCGGCTATTTATAGTCAGTTTATTTATTTGTTCAACCTTGCAAACCCCTAGATAAGATAAAGCTCGGAAGTTATTTCGCAAAAGCCATCGAAACTTTCCTTAGTTGTCTATATATTTATAGTGTAGTATTTTGTTACTTTTTCACTTCTTTGTCGCCTCTAAGTTCCGTACGGTCGAGTTTAGAAGTCTTCGTGCTGATACGATTCTCACATTTCTCAGATTCATTATGTGATTATGTAGTTAAGGACTTAAATGTTTTTATTTCAACAACTTGTTTCTTAATTAAAACAAAATGGTTCAATCACTCGCGTGTTTATCTTATCAAATTATCTCTTAATTTATCATTTATAACTATCCCACTGCTGGGCTCGAGTCTCCTCTCACAATGTGAGGAGTAAAGGCTTTAGTCGTCCACGTTGACCAAGTACGGATTGACAGACTTATAACTCACGATGTTTTCTTTCATCAAAGCAATGGATAATTGTCTTATTTCGATTGAATCACAAATAAAATAATAATACTTGTAAGTTTATTATAACTTCAATTGCAAATCACTCGTTTTGATGATTCAATCGAAATACTTTTTAAATGTTTTATCATGAATGAATCGAATATTGGCCATTATTGGTCTAAAATCATTATAGATTAATGTGAAAATTTTGAACCCACCTGAAAGGCTTAAGTAAGTTCAGAATTAAAAATTTAAAACTCAGACCAGCATCTCACAAATGTTTCATAGTTTAGACCTATATTTCATGTAATATTACTTCCTTTAGGTTTCCTCTGAGAGTTGTGTAGTTGAGTTTAGAACGTGGCCTAGTGCTGTCGCGCTTTATTATTTAAAGACTTGGTTTCCTTGTTCCTCGTGTGGCCATTTCTATTGAAACTTTATAGTTAAACCCAGTCTTTGTGTATTTTCCTTCCTTGGCTGGCGTTACGTATAAAATTTTAAGTATTCTTAAAAAATCAGTCTCTTCCATACGAATCAAACCCTCCGCAGAACATTTTTCTTAACAATTGTTTGCTTTTTAGAAATAAATTCGCATTAGAAAGAAAAATCTCAAAAGGTAACATGAATATGCTTTTATAGTTTGACACGTTATAAGATGTATCACGTATTGAGCAACACTACAAAAACAACATAAAATTCACACAGTTTTTATACAGAAAAGGCGTAAAGAGCGTACCCAATTGCGGCAAGTTCCAGAACAAAGTTAGGTGACTTAAGTTTTTATAGCAAATAAATGACTCTCCACGCTCTTATAACTCAGTCGCGTGAAGTTCGACCTCAAGTTCTTCAGATTTGTAAACAGTGACAGTATTCCAATATCTGATTGGTTGTTTTTTGTTAGTTGCTTTATATAGTTCTACATTTACGTCAATATATTTTCTTTGTTTATCCTTTATTTAAAATTCATAAAATGCATCACAATGAGCGAACTTAATGCCTTGTGACTTTTTTTACCAATCAAACCTTGAGATAATGAAACGTTTATTCAATTTAAGACTTATCTCGTCTACGGTTATGTCTAAAAAGACTAATATTATATTATTTTCAATTAGCAGGTAGACAATTCAAAATGTTAACTATGAAGTAATCATTATTATCAATGTTATCATTTCTATCATTATCATTATCGCCATCGTCATCACCAGTATCAATATCATCGTCATTATAATAATGTGCGTTAAAATTTAGATATTGCAACAATTTGAACGGTTCAGTCCACAGTTCAGTATCTTGCTTATATGTTATATGTCTTCTAATACGAATGAATAGTATTTCATGAGGATATTTATTATACTTTTTTAACATTGAAATAATTGCCCCTATATATGTATTCCAGTATATATCGTAAATGATTTGTACAGTATGTATCTAATTATACCTATAGCTATACCGCTCTTCGTGAATATCTGTTAGGCCTAATGGTTAGTTGATGATAATGCGTTAAGCATTAAGCTCGCCAATTGTACCGTGATATTGTCTTCAATAAAGTTTAAATAAATAAAATAAAATAACTAAACAATTATTGTTTTTATTTTATTGTATTAATTTTATTTTATCTCTACATTATACGTGAAAATAAATCTATGTACATATTTTTAAGAATTATCCGCACGTAAGTGTGTAAAATTACGCATGCCTAATTTTTTTGTATGTACACTTCTTCCCTACAGAAGACTTGCAGAAAGTATATTTTTTTATTATTAATAGTTTACATGGCATGTTTTCTTGCTTTTCAATATTTGTTATACCTGATTGTAATACGTAGTAGTTTGGTTGATCCTTTACTTTCAGTTTCAATTTTAAACACATCTAGTGAATACTCATCAATTTGAATAACTTTTGCTCTGGCTGCGTTTCGATATATAGTTTGGATCCCATTGTGAATCTCAACAACAGAGCCATCTATCGGATCCTAAACTATCTCAAGCGCGAACCTACGGTTGAGTGGTTTCTGATATTAATGTTCGTACATGATAATGTAACCGTGAATTGGGACTTTTATACATTTAGATGTAAAACGTGTTAAGTCATTTCTAGCCGTATTGGGACGGGTTAAAATATTAATCCTAGTCTCATGTGGGAATACTAGGGTATCTTAAAAGGCAATAAAATCTAATCCGCTTGAAGGTTAGGCTTGACATGAGGATTCGGTTACCGCCATTACTTTTATTATATCTAAAAGCTTTTGAAGGTCTTCTACTGAATCTAACCCTCTCTTAATTGGCGCCACTTCAACCGATCTTTGCCCCTCTGAATCCAGCAAAGTTTTTGGGTACTGTTGTGTGTTTTCATCATTATCATCATCACAACGCTAAACTCTCCCACTGCTGGGCTCGGGTCTCCTCATACAATGTCAGAGGTATAGTCCATTATCTACCACGCTAGCCAAGTGCAGATTGGTAGACTTCACATACCTTCGAGAACATTATGGAGAACTCTCCGGTATGCAAGTTTCCTTCACGATGTTTTCTTTCATCGTAGCAATTAATAGTTAACTTGTAATACGTATATAATGTTTTGAAAATTAGAGGTGTGTGCAGGATTCGAATTCAAGCCCCCACGGGAGACCAATGTTCAACCCACTAGGTTATCACTACTTTTTTTGGTTACCAGTTATTTAGATAGAAATAAAAAATTAAACATTTCTTAATGTGAAGTAATCCTTAGAAAAAACTAATTATGGTCCAATTTTAGAGAGCGGGAGTTACAAGCAGCTTTGTAAATTATAAAGCTCATTTAAATTGTACAGTCTAGTTTTTTTATAGTTTTATAAAGTAATTGGGTGATGTCTTACTCTATGATAACCTAAAATTTTAAGATACTTAAATATTGTTTGACAACCTGAAAACATTTTTTATCTCATAACCACTTAGTCAAGTGCTTGATAAAGCCTTATCACAGTCACGCTTGCCACTCGTATCAATTAGTTTTGATTACACTTGGAACGTTTCCAACTCTAAAGATTTCACCCTCGCAACCCTCGACCATTATTTAATAAACACTCCACTCCATCTTAAAACTCACCCTTCTTTCCTTATACTTACGTTGCAAAAGAGACCTGGCTGGACATAGATATAAAGTTTATTTTAGAATCAATGCGTTTCACACACTGCTCTTATTTTATGAAAGACGTAAACGTACGGTAGGTGCATTTGAAATTTAATCTTCCTTCTTTGGTAATAAGTTTCAATTTAATTTAATACGATTTTAAGTGAGTTGTGAGTGTATATAGGTCAGTGGTTCCGCCGGTGCAAGATTTAGTAAATGTAAAAATATTACCGCAGTTTGTACCAAAAAATTAAAAATAAATATTTGTTTTTTATTCAATGTGCTGTTACGTAAGTGTAAGCATGTGTGTAGCGGTTATGATTTTAATTATAATAATTAGAGAGAGGCGGTGGTAAGTTAAGTGGAAGTAACTTATAATATTAAGGCGTTAACTTTATGATTACACATTACTTAATCATTGACAGTGAAACATTTTCCTGATCTCACCTATATATCTCTAATATACGCGTAAAAAAATATGTGAGAAATTTATGGTCATTCGAAGTATTCCTTTTAGTCTTTCCACAGATTGCGACATCAAATAAATATATTTGGTTACTTTCAAGTTCTGCTAACAAACAATAACAACTGCTGAATATTAATGGTATCTCACAGAATGAGCTATCTTTTATTGTTTCACATATTCCGTTACGAAGTATAGATACTAGATCAAACCGGTTAAGTGCGTGTCGAGTCACGCCTCATGTTTCGTAATTGTAAATTAATCGGTTAAAACTTGTTAACTTAGAAATTCAAAGCACCCATGATAGCTTTCTATTAAAATTGTTTTTTTATAATATGTTTGTATTTTTTTTCACATGACCAACACCAATTATATAGCTGGCGAAACAGGGGGAGGGTTACTTGATCTTAAGCAAAAATAGCGCTTAAAACTTAATAACTCACAAACAAATTCGTGTACCTGAAAACGGTCTCCACAGATCCATTATGTTTTTGAAAGACCTTTTAAACGATATCCCACACAGTGGGATTAACACGAAAAAATCATCCTCACTTTACATGTAAGAACGTAACCTAAAACACGAAACTACATGGGTCTCGTTTCGAGTAAATGGTATCTTATATTTTATGCATGAAAAAGAATCATATCTGACTGATTTTACTAGTAATATAGCATATTATAGCCATGACTAGATATATGATAATGACTTCGAGCCAACAACATAATTATTTATGTAACTACATATAACGCATATTAATTTAACATAAACTTTATATCTATGTATCTTATTCTATTCTATAATAATATCGTATACAGCCAGGGAAAAATACTAAACTTTCTTAATATCGTCAAACTTCTGAATGTTATTTGCAATTTACAGGCCGTAATCATAATTGGGTATGCTCAAGTTAATTATCGTCAAAAAATTCGTGAGCGCTAATTTCCTCATTGAATAAATATATTTTTTCTGACATTAAAAACATTGTAGATGGTAATTACGAGGCGTTTGTGTCATAATTTTGAGTAAATATCCGACAATACTGATGAATCTTCTGAGTAAGGGATCACGGTCGTCCATGAACAAAGTAAAGCCTAAAGCATCACCAATAACCCACCAAATAGACTGCTGGAGGCTCACATCATTACTGGGTCTTCGACACTGAAACCTAAACACGTCCTTATCCAGTCCAATTTTAGAAGAAGAGTTGTAGCCAGCCATTTTTGAGAGATTTTAGCGTTGACAATATTCGATTAAAGTACCAATTAAACCCCAATATCTATCTAAAGGATGTCTTATTTCTATCTTTGAAAGTGGCGATGGCTAAGCTATGGCCACTTACCCCTAGGCTTAACTATTTGTCAGCTGTTTACATAAAGAAACGCTATTTTATACTAATTGCAACTCCAGAGCATCCATAAAAATGTTTGTGGCTATACAAACCATGTATTTGTAGTATTTTGCATGAACCTTTATGTATTGGACCAAACCATGATGCCACTTAATGACGTCGGGGTCACCATTTAAGTGAAGGAAAATATTTCTCTCGCTAGGTGATCCTTCTTGTGGAATGACTGTACTACTATACTGTATATTGGTCATGTTTAGAATTTGAATATATGTGAATGTAATAGAAAGTTATTAGCGTGCTTCAGGTCAAAGGTGACGTCATTGTCTGATGTTAGTATGTCTGTTACCACAAATTATCATCTGCGACCGAGTTTTATACGATATTAAAAATGCATGTATTTTGTGTGGAATTTAGATTCTTACACCAACTACGTCTCAAAATTCTTCTTTATCTTTCAGAAATGTTCGCAGCGTTTAAATTTTTATTTGTTTATTAGCAGAACTTACAGCTGTAATAGTTATAAAAAAATCAGTTGGAAAAAGAAAGCCAATTTTAAGTTATCGCGTTATAGGTTCTACAATAAAAATAAAAAAATATATATCAATAGTTATGAATACCAGCCGAT
>DWPA01002833.1:0-15078 GCA_018251375.1 Calpodes ethlius
GTGCTGGATAGTCATGTGAGGCACGAAATCTGTGAATTTCCTTTACAAAGTTCAGTTTTACAAGGTTTTATTTAGTTTCACCTGTCCGGTGTGTGTTTGTTATCAGATCTTGTACCTAAATTTATTTTAATCCATTTCACATATAAAACATATAAAATGGATGACAATGCAATATAATGATGTCTATTTTGACAACTATCTGGTCAGATGGTGGAGACACAGGATGATTCTAGGAATTCTGAAATAAAAGAACGCAACCCGATCGAAATTGAGCTTGTTTGATTTTAAAAGTATTCCGATCTCGAATGATATCCAGAATCTAATAATGAAGTCGAGCGCTCGCTACAATAAAAAACGTGTTTTAGTTTTTTATACTATAATTATTCTCATCATAAATTACTTTCGGTATAAATACTTCCACAATGGGCCCCTTGACGGTATTTAACTGTGTTGTGCGCTCAATTACCTCGACGAGTACGATGACTAACCTTTTGGGAGCTCGCTGGCTAATGTACGTAGGTCATTTTGTTTAAAATTTTTAAAGGGTTACCAAGTCTCTACTCCATATTATTATTAAAGTGTTTCAATTGTGTATTCCCTGATAGCACAAACTTATTTTATTGTTATCAATAAAATTACTTAAAATGGAGGTCATTTAAAGACTTTAGTCCATTAAAATCTTTAAAGAAAACTTATTGCTATTACACTAATATCTATTTTAGTTCATAAACCGTTTCCGATTCTATGTCAGTATATTGATTTAAAATTATGAAAGTGGTTTAACCATGCCACGATACGATTGTATTATCGAATCATAAATATAGATTGGAATCGAGGCAATAAAGGCAATGCCTTCTACTCGACCCTTATGGGGGTAGGCAGCTACAATTACCGTGGAGTTCCCAAGTAAGGCGTTGGTATGATGACGTCACTTGTACGCCATTTTATACTTTTATATTTATAGGGTAAAGATAAAAAACCAGCTTGGAGTGCCCCTATACCCTACCGCCCATGGACACCTGTGACAAACTTCGAATAGGACTGTAATTAATTAGCAAATCCAGCTAGTGTTAGGTGTTAAAAAGAATATCAGTTTGTAGTTAAGTATGAAAACTGTAGAAGTTAGAATTGTTATATATAGTAGTGAAGAAATTAAGTCCTGTTAGTATTGTCAGTGATTTGTCCACCGTAAGTTGGATATCGATGCGTTGATACAACTGAGGATAGAGGATAGATATATCTATCACCTCTTGTATAAGTGTAACCCAATTGCCATAAAGCAATTATTATACGCCAGAAATAAATGGGGCGGTGATACGTCCCCGGGATCCCCAGAGTATGAAATTTATGGGACAGAAAACAGGGAAATTTCCTACATATACACCATATCAATGACGAATTTAACTCTACTATAATCGAATGTATTCAGATCCTTTTTTTCGTGCAAATAAATTAAAGATTTAAAAAGAAACTTGTCATATATTAACTTTTATATTCATAATATTTGTAGTGAAAAATATTAAGATATGAGCGATAACGAAACATCACGACACTTAAATTTAAAGAACGCAGCCTGAAAAAGTTAAAGATCCACCAGTATATGTACGTGAAAACTTTTATAAGATCCGTCGTCTGTATTCCTACGTGATCTCGTCTATCGTCGTCGTATTTTTAATATATCTCCTTAAAACAACTTGAACACAACGAAGTTTGCAAAACTAAAGTTATGCCATTAGACCATAACGTGATGGAGACACGGAGCTGTAGCGTGCAGATGTGATGTAAGATGTATCTACCGCGTCAGATGTTAGGTATCCGGCGATCGGTCGTTGTGGTGACAATAAGTCACTTAGAAACCGCTCTAAAGCGTGCTAGTTTCGCGCTTAATAAGGAACTTTGGTATTTATTGCGCGCCTAATATATTATTATGGTACTGAAACTAAAAGAGGCACTTGGAATGTGTCCTGTCGCTTATATGTACGACTGAATACAGGTTCGGAATAATTAGACTGTTTGACTCCTTTGCCATATCTACTTGTACTTCAAAACTATTTAAGTTGCCTCCGATTTAACGGTTCGACATCGGCATACGCCAAAGTTGGAAGTTCGTCTCATTTCGTAAATATTGCTAACACTTCAAAGTTGTTGGTTTAAGTTTGAAGTGTAATACACATGTACTTATATGTATAGATAACTTTCTGTCGGGCCAATAGCAGCTGCTCATCCGAAAACGAAAGCAATATAACTTAAGATACACCGTTGAATGTCCCGAAAGTATTTTTATCATTCACCGAGGAATTTTAGTACACACACGGGCAATTTAATTACGACAAAATTTTTGACACATAATTTTAAAACCGAAGCCATTAAAATTTTAAAAGGTGCATAGATTGATGCACTACGGAAAATACATAAAAAAGCTATTAAAACTCACAGCTATTATCGGATCTGTCTCTGCTTGATATATTATTTTTTTTAGGCGCAACTATTGCGAGGAAATGCGGTTCTCTTTAATGCCTTAGCTGACTAATAAGCTATCACTGCTGCGAAGTTTGCCTTATGAGTTTTACGCTTTGCGATCAAACTAACTTGTGCTTAAAACTATACTCAGTCTAAAGTGTCTAAAGTAAGTTAGGGAGGGGTAGGGTTGGCACCCAGTAGGGATATTATATAATACGATAATTTGGTCAATTATACTAGAGAAATTAATATATTATCATCGCTAATTCAAACTATCGCGCTTTTGGAATTAACTTTGACTGGAACTGAAATAAAAGCACTTTGAAAGTTAGAACCATAAAAAAAATACTCATGGGAGAATAAATACCCTAAAAGTCGAAAAAAAAATGTGTACTTTGTGTTATCATGAATTTCCCTAGAATATTGTATTTTATCAAAAAAGGTGACATCCCTAGGGAGTGGATACGGTCGTGAGGCGTTAGCACGTACACGTACCCGCTGCAAGCTGTGATGTGGTGACGTAGTGACAGTTTATTAGTCAGTGGAGGCATTAAAGACAACCGCACTTCCTCGCTGCGCACAGCGCGACTAGTGTCGACATGTTAATTAATTTTCAAGATGTACGTACTGTACGTGTACGAAATTGCACAGACGCGTTTAAAACACAAAAAATACAGTGAGGGGTAAACCGTAACGCCCTTGTCATATCTACGTTACAAGCTCAAATTTGCGGTAATTAGCGCGGTAAAAGCTTGGCTATAGTATAATACAATCCAGTATTTCCTATTAGCACGCTAAACAATGGTGTGCATCCGTGTATCGTCATTCATCGTATATATTCGTTATATCGTCAGAGGCATAAAATAAAATTTAATGTCTTTGACGCCCGTCGGTAATGCGTATTACTTCATAAGAGACGAGGTGTTATTCTCGGACTCGCCGCTCCAGTCTAGCAAACTTGCGGTCTGTCGCACGGATTAAGTTTATTTATTTAAAACTAGATTTCGCCAACGTCTTCGAGTAAATGAGAACCCAAAGCGACGTGTTTGCATATCGGCTTTGATGTTATTTATAGATATTAATAACTTTAACTGGGTTCTTGAACATATTATACTTTGAAGTCTTTAACAAAAATAGGTTCATTTTTTTTGCAATGATTGATAATCAGATTAATACAAGTAGATCAAATCGTTAATTTTAATACTCTGTTACAATTTTATAGTCATAAGGAAATAAAATTTATTTCATTTGTTTAGTGAAAATACAATAGTACAATCGATATTACTTAAGTATATAACCTACATATTTATTTCCAATGGACTATTGCTGTTGACGCTAGTAACCTTTCCAGCTTCACGCGGACAGTCACTTACTTATTGTTTAAAATCCACGTGACTTATGTTTCTATCAGTTAACTTGTGGATATAGAATATTTGTGTATAAGGTTATTATTATTCCTAATAGATTCTAATATCTATTGATAAAAACAACTATCAAATATAAAATATCGTGCGAGCTTTCAACTTGTTTATAATTCCATTAGGAACAAAGAAATACTGTAACGTTTCCATTCTTGGAATTTAAAACTAATCCCTGTATTTATTACAGTAGTTATAATACTATTGTGATTTAATGTCAGCGGCATTAACTTCACTAATGGAATGTAGAAGTAATTTTACTGGCGCACTTTAAGAAGAATTAAAATTTGATGAAATGAAGTGTATGAGATATCATTGGACTGCATTATTTTCTTTCGTCAAGATACACCACAAATAGATGAAGGTTGCCTAGACTCTCAAAAGTTTAATAAATGTATGGTCTACAAAACTAATAAACCGCTTTTATAGTACAAAAGGTTCAATAACTATGTTGTGCAATATTGGAAAGTTTTCTTGTCAGGAGACAATCGTGGATGTAGTTTCTAGTATCAGTTAAAGCTGTTATGTTATTATGAAAATACAATGTCATCGGAGCTAAAGAATGGCAAGGAACGGAGGACGAAATAATTCTAATTCAGCTTGCAAAATTTAACTCGAAACAAAATAACGAACGAATTGCAAGTTAAATAAAAAAGCAAGCAATGTATTGGGGTGGTCAATAGTTTTTATGTGAAGAGTACATGATGAAATCGAATACACAAATCAATAATCTATACCGCCTGTTTTTATTTACGATAGATCCTTTCATGGCATTTCATCGAAAAGTGATCTGCAAATGACAGACTTTATGACCGACATCTACATAATATCCGTTCCACGGTTTTACGAGCAATTCAGCTTGAAAGAAGTATCTCACAATAGCTTTTATGTTAGAAATCGGTCCGGAAAGAATGTTCACGGCATTTGAATATGAATTCAATCCAGGTTAAAAGATCGATGTGCGCTAACGTGCAGTACGTGGCAGTATTCTTTATTCAGTAAAGTAGCTACCTTCTATGAATCGCTTGCATCGGAACGGAGTCATAATAATATTCTGTTTTATTAACTCTGTGACCTCGACCTGCATGAAACCATAGCGGTTTACCGGGCATACTGAAGTAATGTTTAGTTGTATATGTATTAAACCGATGCCAAATTAAAAGGTAATTTAGCGGTGATGGGTTTATATACGTATTATTTTTATATTTTCGGCTCGCTAATAAAGCTTTTTTTTATTATTATCAGTCAATCCCACCTGACAGTAAAGCGGTTTAACGTAGAAAAAGTCAATCTTATTAGAGACACCCACATTGTAATCGATCGGATATGTACTTAAAAAAGACTTATTTCGTAATTCTTGGAATGAAACATTATATTGAAAGATAATTGAATAATATATCGAGATATTAATTCTAATAAATTATAGTCTAGCAATTTGAAATACCTACTTTAATGTTCTGGATTCGAATGCTAAAATAGTCTTTGTTCTGATAGTAAATGTGCCATAGAAATGAATTATTGCAAGAAAAAATTATAATATGTCTTAATTTTTCCAAGATTCACTGATTTTTACGTAGTGTAAAATGGAAATAAGCGTTTTACATACAAAATTTGCCTTTATTACGATTACTGATCTACGTTTTTAATATCAATACATCATTGAAATAGCTGTCAAAGTAAAATGCAAATGTACAATATAATCGTATCTCTTTAACTATACCAATGTTTAAAATATGATATACCGGTGGTAATTAAAATCATGTTTATGAAACGCCATTAAAATATACTAACACTAAATCACAAAGTTCTAAGTTGAACAAATAACTCGTTATATACGTACGTGTATTGAGCTTAGGAACCACCACTTGCCTTCGTTTGAAACAAAAACTTTTTGGTGTGCCTCTGGCTAAAGTTGTTTGGGAAATATTTCATTACTTTACATTTAAATAGCTTTTCAAATTCGTATTTTACTTTGATTTTAAATTTAAATGAGATATTTCAAAATGTACGTAGTCCCGACCATATTCGGTCATGTAAGTATATATTTTCACTTCCTAAGAATAAAAAGTAAATTCTAAATAATATAATAATCCAAATAATAATAATAATCTAAATAATAATATAATCCCATCTTGTAAAATCACTTTTAAGTTACAACAGTAAAAAAATTATTTTTTATAAGTTATACTGTACTAATTATATGTTGTATGTACTAATTATATATTTCAGATTCAAGAAAATAAGTCCAAAATTGATGAGGTTGATAACAAAGGTTAAATAATTCCAATGTCCACTTCATGATTCCATCTGCAACCTTGACCCCCGTTTCATAAGAATTATTTTAGTGGAATTTGAAAACCCATGACAAGATTCGGCCAAATCTATACATCGTTCAAGCTAACCCTTTAAAGTATGTTTATATTAGAACGTATTGTGTAATATTTAACATTTATTTTTCCGAATGATTTATTCGATAGTATACCTAACATTATTTTACACAGAAATACGTATCTTGTATACTTGTCGTATACTTGTCATTTGCCTCGGTTAAGGATGAAATACGTTCTATTTATGTCTAACATCTATACAATTGTAATTTATTTCCTCGTTGCTTAACAATATACAATTCACGAGTTCATTGTTTTAATCTGTTAAAAACAAGTAAATCAATACTTATTAAATAATTAAGGATAACAAAAAAATATAAGATAAAACGATAATATTCATTAAAAAACATAAAAATACCCAAAGTTGGATTAAACAAAATAGTGGTTTAATCAATTTTGAGGAAAACGTGAAACATATTACGAAGTAATTAATAAGCACGTTAAGTTTATACAACTTTTTGTTAGTTTTCATTATTGCCGTGTGCAATTGTTTTTCATAATCAGGAATATATTAATAAGAGTTACAATACTTTGTGTCATGAATATGTAGTTTTAGTTTGGATAAAATATTTTCTTCTAAAGTATTTTTATACTTTTTTCAGTCACGCAAATAAATCCTTATGTCATTATTATTATCTAAGAGGGAAAAGTTCCGCTTGTATTCAATTTGAAACAACAAAAAGTTTCGTCAAGCGGAAAAGCGTGGCGTTCTGCGGAATGGCCAGTGTTTATATTTAAACGAAACATTATTCCACTCGATTGGATTTGTAACAAAGTTGGCTACTTACTGCTTTTTCAATCGCCTTTGAATAATAATTAATTATTTAACATTGCAAATATTCCTTTTTATTGATGTTTAGATTAAATGTAACAGTAAATTTTATTTTAATGACATATATTAGTTATCTATTAAAAGATTTAGTATTCAGTTTCAAAATAAAATATGTTAGGGATAGTTTTTGTTGTATATATTTTTGTCATCAACCATCCTATCTCAGTAGTTGTTTGATAAATAAGAGTCTATCCAATGACATGTCAGATCCAAATAGAAATCGTGTGAGCGCAAATGCAGTTGCACTGCGCTTGCTACAGTTTGTTTATATGTTGGAAGCCAAAATTCCGCCGGATGCTACCAAAAATGTTTTCGGTACATCGTGAGCGGGCCTGCTTAACGGAGTAATCCTGGTATTACAGCGTTTTATCACTCGCGCTAAAGTTTTAACACCGTAAACTCTGAGTACAATGTGCACACGACACTCTCGGTTGCAATAAAGGTAGCCAGCGACCCGAGATGCACGAATTACGCTAAAAGTAAACCTGAGAACTTTACAAGGATAGAATGACACCTCCACCTGGCTTCAATCCATTAGGGTAAGTGATTTATAGCGTAATTGGAAATGATTTTGATATCGAAGTTACACCTTTTTATGGATTTTCACATTATTCAGATGTCTTTTAAGTATAATACGAGTTGAAAAGCGAGTATTATAGGTACTTGGAAAAAATAAATAATCGATTTCATGAATACCGCTCCATCTTTTTCAATTAAATTGTAAATTGCGGGTATTTAATCAACGCTTCATTTTCTGTCGTTATTTTTATATGCTACATAAACATTAAAGATAATTGCTTAGTTTACTTAGTTTGTCACCAGGTGGCGCTATTACCAGGTTAATATTACACTTAGCGACATCTATGAACTCAATTTTAAATTATATGAAATGTATCTAGTTACTTAATACCGAGCGAAATTCGGTTTACTACACTAGTTACATGTCTACTTGAACCACAAGATCAATAATGGCATGCATTAATAATGCAGACCAATAATTCAATACCAGGTATTACGTCCGCCCATAGCTATTGAACCCTCATATTATGAATAATTGAAATACCATTTTATAAACAGTTTCACAATCATTTTGTACAACGCTCTCTAGTTCGTTACCTCAAGGCTGTCATGCGTGATGCTAGCCTTTGTATGTTACTCAAGTAATTACCATTTGTTTCCCCCTTATAGCATCAATCATACCATAGATAGAATAATAAAAAATGTCCTATCTGCAATACAGTAAGTGCTATGATTATGCCATAAACATTAAATAAGGAAATAACGAAGAACCTATTAATAAGCCGGATATATTTTATGTTATATTGGAACATCTTACACCTACACCTTATACAAGTCTCTAGTATCGGATATCAGTATATTATATTACCTTTTTAATTATATGTGTAGATTATATTGTACTTACTTTTATTAATTAATAAACACACGAACGCGTGTAACTGACAGACATTTGTTATAAATAAAGTTTACATGAAGAAATAGACCAGAAAGCTATTTTTTTAACATTACATACATACACACACACAAACACAGAGAGAGAGAGAGAGACTGCCCTATACTAGCCCCTGTTCGTGGGTACCATGGACACACCAAGACAAGAACATACACATCCAGACCAAGAATAGAAATATAAACTCATCATTCAAATTTCTACCTCGCTAGGAATAGAACCAGGAAGCTTTGAATAACACTCCGGCCCCGTAGCCTAGTTGGTAGTGACCCTGCCTGCGAAGCGAGGGGCCTAGGTTCGATTCCCGGCCGGATCAGATATGTATGTTACAGATAAATATTTGTATCTCGGGTCATGGGTGTTAGTGACGTGTTATTTGTGTTATCCATGCCACGCCTTGAGCGTTCTAGCCCGTATCCTTCAGGGTACATAGGCTACATAAAATGTTTTTTTTAAACTAAACAATCAGTTGAGACATAATTAAATTTGCATAATAAATCAGTAAAAGTGATCTATTGAAAAGATTCTTAGTAACAATATTATTTTACGTTACAATCTCCGAGTCATGACTACCGCCCCCTTAAAAGTTTTTAGGTCAATGCGTCATAAAGACCGGCTGACAGGTATTTATCATGAATTTTGCCTTAAATTAAAAGGAAAAGGTATCTTCCTGAAATAACTGCTAAAATATAAGCAAAGATTGTATATTTAGACAAGAACGACTAATCTAAATATGGATTTCAAACAATATACTTCAATGTTGAGGATCCCCTATCTTTTAATGTATCTATTGAGTTCGTAATACTCACGAGTATGAGTGTAATTCACACAGTTTCGGTAAAGTCGCTGTCTTCGAACTTTAAACAAGCTAGAATTATAAACAGGAAGTTGTAAGAGCATGAAACGTCCCGATAAGGCGCGCTTGCGGCCAAACAGCCTGCAGTGTTACAAGTAGCTTAACTAACGACCTGAACTGCCTGTCTTGGCTTAAGAACTACTTAAAAAAATCCGTATTAATGATCAAACTTAAATCGTACAGACCTACTACATCATGTATATGATAATCCATGGACATCAGTATCACAAAGTTATCGCCGATGTGTTGATCGCTAGGAAAAACAAAACCGATTACTATTGTGTTTTCGTCGCAAACACCAGCACAAAAACATAAACATAGTTTAGCTGGATAATAAACATACGTCATGCCCGATTACTATCAGGTAAAAGTCCCAGAAGGCCGAGCTAACCTGAACAAGAACGCCTTATTCACGTTCGTTGTTCGGTAGTGTACGAGCAGAGTATGTTATCCTAGATGAAGAAACGCATAAAACCTCTTACACATTGAATGATTTCGCAATGAAATATAACGTAGGCACGTTAATTTAGACGGGTTACTAAATTTTGCTAAAATTTATACTTATGGTTCATATACGGCCTTCGTAATTATAACCATTTCCCTTGATTTCACAGCAAGGTCGAGTTGCTCGCAATTCGCTTCTGCCGTAATACTCACGTTGTCTCTGCTATCCACTGTGTTTTATTCAATTCTTCTAGTTCTTCCTACTTAAAAGAACGATTCCGTTTTATTTGCCACACACATGGTCACTCCCTTCGATCCTCAATAACATTGTCACCGAGCTCTCCTATCCATTCTTCTAATTTCTATGATAAATCCTTTTCTGTCTTTGTTGTGAAACTTTGAAAGTACTAATTCTAGAAAGGCTCCTTCTATATATATTACAGATAGATATTTTTTAAATAATAATGCTTTTTCTTTTTTTTTTCGTAGACAATATGTAATAATTATTTGTCCTACGACTTTTCTACTATTTACTTTATGAGAAAGAAATTGCTGTTTAATAATAAGGTTGTTGCGCCACCGATAGGTGTCTAATTTGTGTATCTGATTATTTTATTAATATTCATATGCAATATAGAGTATTTGTAGTTATATACACACGTTTTCCATGAAGCTGTCCATCTTAAAAATGAGTGATATAAACAAGAAGCAGGAAGAGCACGAAACGTCGCGATAAGGAGCCGTCGCGGTCGAGGCTGCTTTTAATGGCGGTAAAGTGTTATGAGCTGGTGAACTAACGACCTCACTGCCTGCGGACCGCGAGCGATTTGAAGCCGAGTAACTCTGTTAATTGTGCGATATTATGTTATATGTTGGCTGTAACTTTCTAACTAAATGCGTATGGCTTTTAAACTAAATAAATGCTACGCCCTGCTTATAAAACGATCCCTCATACTTAGTTACCACTAGTAAATTAGGATATTTAGATGTTAGAGACTGAAAAAAAACGTATACGATTTTAGTTTCAAAAGTTTACTTTTGACTTTTAATAACTTCTGAGCCTCACAAAAGATAGCTGCAACTTACGTAAGCGACACAAGGACACGACTAAATTATGCCTGCCTATTTATGGTCAGACATCGTGTATATCACTTTTCGTTTCTTTTGTAAAAAATCCACCCCATGTTTATATTTCTCGTATAATAATTCAGTGGGTTAATAGTGAGTGGTACGTGCTACTGCAGAATACTGAAATGAAATCGGGCGGACAGACGATGAAGAAAAGCCAAGTAGGTACTAAACGTCCTCCACCTGTCTTACGACACTGTACGGCTTCTAAGCTAAGTGATACACCAGCTAATAGTCGCCTTATTACGTTGACTTTATACGGCTTACGGGCTTATGACAAAACTATGTTACCGTACCTTTAATTTGAAAAATAAGTAAAATATATTCTATGTATTTTGCAGATCGCAAAGTATGTACTCCAATGAATGATATATATTTCATACTTGAAAATTCTTGTTTTCTTCCGGGTGACAATGATTAGAAGACAATATTGTGATTGTGTTTATTTATTTTAACCTAAAAGTTTAATAGTCTCATTTATTCGATTTTATGCAAAATTAAAATTACAGATTAATTTAAAATATATTACTTAAAAAGTGAAAATTTCAAAATAATTCCGTATCCTATGTTACAAACAATAACATTTAGTATAAGAAATCATGGATCAGCCAATGATAACAAAGAGGTTTTATGTTAAAATCCAAGTACAAGATATGTCTGTCAAATCGATACACCAACATCTACTCGGGTGAGCAGGAACCGGCGCAGTACCGAGTGTACCGACCCACGATAACTTCCATTATCTCGAAGATCGCGGCGCCCTAAGCCGTGACATTGCCCCCCTCGTTCAACTCGCTCCCTTATCATGAATTAGCCCCCGTCGCATTCAGTTCACGGTTAAATTAGGCCGTTTCGCGTGCTCTAATTTAAACCGAGCGCCTATCTCGCGTAATGGCAGGACACTAATTAAGGTAATTAGAAACATGTTAGCGCAAGCTAAATAGTCAACGTCGCTCACGCCGCGCCACTTCGTCTCTTTGATTTTAGACAGTCGTGTTTACATGTTTACCTGCTTAGCCATGTTTGTTCGTAACTGCGGAGCCAGAATATCGACATACGGTTGCATTGTTACCGTACCCAATATACGAGTACAAGAGGTTGCGAACGAGTGCGGCGCATACAACGCAGTAGGTACGTTACTGAGACGAGGCGAATCTGGGAGGGTAGATTTGTTATTTATTTGCAAGTTACCGTTCGCTGCGGCCCCGGACTGTAGAGCACTCGGACTACCAAATTGGAATGCGCCTTAACTCGAGTAAAATGAACGGTTGCTTTCGATACTTTCAGACCACTTCGCTCACTGGCTGTTGGCGTGCATATTTATACATCGGCTGTCTGAAATTGTATTGGATGCAGTTAGTTCTCTTACATACCTATTCCCCGTATTGAGAAAATTTCTACCATTGATTGCAAATTGAGGAGCATTTCAAAACGAATGTTTGGGCCGCTCCATTTTCAATATTACCAATTTCAATTTATCTCGACCACTTATTCTAGGTTGAAAAGTTTATTTCTGCCATTAACGTGTAACTGTGTAATGACGTAGTCGACCTTTCGTTAATGGTACTTGATTTGAACTCGTATAGCGATACTCCGATGCCCTGTGAAAGAAGGACAAAGATACAAACATACTTTCGCATTCTTAATATTAGTATGAATTTCAGTTATTTTACTGTCGATTTAAGTTAAATACTTTGCTTAACTCTTTTCGAAATCATTATAATGTTTTGATACGTATTAACTCCGTCAAAAAAGATAATCAGCACTTAAACGAAAAAACTCATGTAACTTGTATAAAAATTATAGAGGTATAAAACACTTTTGGTTTTAGATCGCATTGGGTTGGCTTTTGTGTTACCTCAGTCAGTCAGTTTAAGAATTTAAACTTAATAATGATAATATCAACGATAATCTTGAAATCGCAACTATAAAGAAGTAAATCACATAAATTGATCATATACTGTTATAAATACTTATCAATGATATAACATCCGAAACTTAGCGTTTAAAATTGTGCACCAACTAATGCATTTCCTTGTTATTAAAAAAAATTAAAACATTTCAACGTTATTCTAGCATACAATGAAAGTTATTCCTTAAGAGTCGCTGCTACGGGTACTCAAATGCCTTAGGTTAGGAATCCAAGTCAATACCGACGTTGCCAATTTTAATATCAAAAACGCTTTGTTAATCAGTATGATTTTTAGTATTTGCACTATTGGAGAATCAATTACGTTGATTGACGACCAGCAGATTGATTCATGTATATTTAAAATCCAGATCAATCTAAAGAATTGAATAATGTTGCCGATTTTGGTATAATTCGCTCGTTTGTTATAATTCGTTCGTTTGGTATAATTGGTTCGTTTACAATATTTTATTACAAAAAATACAACTATTATTAATGTTAATTCTTACATTTCTTATTACTATTTGTAAACATTACAATTGGAGTGTTCGCTTACACGAAAATCTCTATTGTCGACAGATACAAAGTGGAGGTTGCAGGCAAAAGTCTGCCGGTACTCACAACTTTGGACAAGGGGCGATACGGAGTGATTGTGTTCGAGTCGCTGTCGAAATACGCGAACATGGACAAATGGAATCGAGAACTACTCGACAAGTACTGTCGGGAATATTCAGTGGGGGTGGTCGGATTTGCGACACCTGGCGAGGAGACTCTGGTTGGCGCGCAACTAAAAGGATTCCCGCTCTTCATGCATACCAATCTAAGGCTTAAGGTGAGATGGTTTATAAAATTCACTTGAGTTCACCGTTTTATTCATAATTTTATGTACATTGAATATTGATTGACATTTCTAATTCCCGTGGCATTTTTTTATTGGGATTAAGAAAATAGCAAAAGCGCGTGCTGTTCACATGAAGTTTTCAATGTACATGTATAAATCCTGTGTCTCAAATCTCAATGTTGGTCTGCAATGGACTCAAATTACAGAAACGGTTGAACTCACAAATTTTCTATTTGTACAAGATATCAAATTTAAAACCAAATTAATCAGTAATTGAATCGAGATTGAAAATGTATTAAACGGAACGGAAAGGACCAAATATGCGATACTTATATTACAGTGTATTGCTTTTCCACTGCTTTCTCTTCAGTTTTTATATGATTGAATTCGCTTTTTCGTCCAAATAGAAAATTAAAGAGAACAGTTGATTTTCGTCATAACGGGCTCCGTGTTTCTCTTGATTTCTTTATTCTCTTGTCTAGGATGCAACGTTGAACCCGGCGTCGCCTGTGTTACGACTGGCGCGGGCAGGAGAAACAGCTTGGGGCCCTCTGCCCGGAGACCACTGGACGGTGTTCAGAGCGAACAGCTCTACGTACGAGCCAGTGGCGTGGGCGCTTCGACAAAATGAATATGGAACCAGCGGTAAGCAAACATATCATAAACACATTGTTCTCGTTTTACTGGGTGCTAATCTCCTCTCACAATCTTAGTGTTATAGGCGTTAGTTCATTCATTCTTTGAAAGTAATTTAGGGATTTCTTATGTGCGCAGATTTCCCTACCATGTGTATCTCCACTAAAGCAAAATATATTGTATTTCTAACACGCGAATAATTTTAAAATGTACTTTACCGATCGTCGAAGAAGCTATCGATTTTCTGTCAAAAGTCTATTTTAATCTCTTTATATATGTAGAAGAGAACTCACAATGAATATGAGCCTCTTCTAACAAAGGTTTTCTATTGAATTTGTCCCGGGAAAACGTGCTGTTTTATAAGTTATATGCATACTTTGACATAATAAAATATGATTTCAATCAGTCAACAAATGATTGAGATTTTTGCAAGTATTTATGACTACAGTAAATAACGTATACCGCTTAAATAAGTAAAAGTAATAAAACTTCAGGGTCTCAATATATATTTCTATTAAATTACCATCATATATATTAGATTATAGCAAAACTAGCTAACGTATCGTCAATTTAATGATACTAGAGACCTTCGAAATTCGACCGTAATTCATAATGTCAAAGTATTAGTTCACGTTGACAGTATTTAATATTTTAAACTCTATTCAGATTGACTTTCACCGTAAACAAAAGAGTACATGT
>DWPA01002834.1:0-15076 GCA_018251375.1 Calpodes ethlius
GGCATTTTAGTTTCAATTGCATAATTGGAGAACCGTCATGAACAACGATGACTCGATGATAACGCACTGTAAAATGGCCCATCAGTTTGTTTCTCAAACAATATGATAAATTTTGACATGGAATAACATCATAAAGATTGTTGTACTCATACTCCCGCAGTAGGGGTATGTAGATATATATATGTATTCCCTGTGTCGCGGGTGGCATGGACAACACAAATAACACGTCACTAACCCATGACCTGAGAACAAATATATATCTGCCCCGGCCGGGATTCGAACACAGGACCCCTCGATTCGCAGGCAGGGTCACTAACAAATATGCTACGGGGACGTCGAAATAAAAAAAATTAAAACAATTCTTAATTTTCGACACAAAAAATTACGTCGATAAAATAAAATTGACTGTTATCTAACGATAGCTAAACTTAGTTAATATAGTTTATCCGGTTCGATATCACCACATACATAGGCTGTTGATGCATGAGATTTGCTGCTCATGTGTTACGAGAAAACGTAGGTACATAACCCGACATTTCGCTCCGGCTCGCAATCGCATTGCAGTATTTATGTTTGTTGAGAGAGCGGTTACAGGGTAGTGAAGTGTACACTTCGCTTACCTTGTTACAGTTATTTACTTACGACATTTATGGTCCCACAGAGTAGCTGCGATAGTGCATCTCGTTATAATGTTATAGCCAATAGAAATTTACTGTTTATCTTCATCGCGTTGATTGTGTCTGTGGTCAAGTTAATTTCTTTATTAAATAAAATGTCCGCGTTGGCAGTTCTTTAGGGTTAGGCATATTATTTCAGTCCGAAAAATACTATAATGTTAATATTATCACAAATTTCACCTAACATCAATTCATCTCTATTTAAAATCCATGTGGATATGTATGTCAAAGAGTGCGGCAACTAGCGTTAGTTTTATCATCAGATTCTGTGGGCTGGTGAAAATGACGCGATGATGAAGCGACTTATTTGACCTGTGCAAAGTCGTAGAAGCCGCCGACGCATAGTCGGGCGTGGGGAACTTCGTAACGTATTTTTTGAAGAATCTATAATGCAGAGCTACACAAAAAGTTGCCTATAAAACTCGTTACCAATTGACATATGATGACGATCTAGAAAATCGAACTACGAGGACTAATCGTCACGAATCCAGTTGACGTAAGCGCAACGTCAATACCTGTATTAAAGCTAATTAATTTTTCACTTTCATACCAATGAAACACAAGATTTAAGTATCCGCTATTTACATTACATTTATTGATATATAACTGCAAATAAAATTTATAGAATGTAATGCTCAACTCAATTACTGGTAATAGGTATGATCAACGATAACGATCCATAAAGCAGGTTGTCGCCTGCCGTGTGGGTACTACATAACAAAGTAACGCAGCTATAAAACTTATACTAATATTAGTTCTTCAGTTTCCTGATTGACAAAGATCGAATATTATCGGTGTAACACCGTGATGAAACTTTCGATGGGAGGATCGAAACATATCACTTATAAATCCGTGATAAAATTCACGAATGAAGTATATGTGATGGATTTTGATAGGTTTCCTACCTATCACGGATCTACCTATTACATTTTCAAATTAAAAAGTAATCGTCGATCAATGCATAACTACGGAATTCTTTGCGCGTGGCTCGATACGCACTTAGGCGAGTTTTAATAAAGGTCCTAATATATGTTGTTATGGTATCAGGTGTTACTGTGTGACTAAACTTCGTAGAGTCAACTCAGTAGTGGTATTTTTGTTGGTATATAGTATAATTTACTGTAGTGCATGTTTCCTTTGTGGGAGTACGCCACGCATTTCTTAAAGAATACCATTATAAAAAAATGTGTACAAAAATATTTTCCAAAAAAATATAGCAGAAATTACAGGAACAGATTTCATACTATACCTACATGCTAATTGAGCAATGAGCTATATATTCTTAGCTTCGGTTCGTATTTAAAATAATACATTAGCTTTAAGTCGGAAGACAATAATTATTAACCCATCGCAAGGCATAAGAGCATTCGAGTCTAGAATAGACGATAAAAGCCCCGGGTTATGTTCAATATCGTAAGATATGCAATGTATTGAGGTGCTAATGGATCTGACATGCGATTATGACGTCATCGCTAAAGACTAATCTTGGTATTCCGAGCGGCCGGTGGACGCAGGAAGCGGGAAGATCACTAGGAGCCGGCAAGCGCGGTCGTAAGTTGTAACACGAGCGCAGGAAATTCACAATTAACTCGCTGTTGCGGTACTCTGGCTGGTGTGTGTTAATCTTTCGCAATAGTACTCCCAAGTACAGGTACAGTCGAACCATTATTGGAATCTATTACCGATAAATATTTATTATGCAGGAAAGAAATGTCTCGAAAAAAGGAGCGTAAGTCGCCCTGTAACCAGAAAACAGCGAGTGTTCGCTAGTTTCAAGAGGCTCAGGATCGGTTTCAGTGGCACAAATTAGAGGAGGCCTATGTCCAGCTGTGGACCTTCAAAGGCTGATAGATAGATATATTAACGATCTAAGACTGCAGGTGGAACGACAAGTGAAAGGGACTCAGGTAATTCTAAATCACACCAATATATTACATAACTATAATTTTTTTAGTAATGTATGAATTATGTTTGCATAGACAGCCACTACGATACAAGGAATCCTTGATGTTAGAAGTAGCTTGACTTTTCAGTAATCCGTAGTATTACATTGTTCTTTATTACAGCACACCGGCATCTTATATGTTAAATCTCGTAGCAACGATTACCTATTGCTATTTTTGATATAATCTTCTAGTCCTATCAGATAGTAATTAAGCATCTTGCTGTATCAAAAGCCCACGCACAAGATGCCGCGTCATAGAAAGTTACTAGGGTATAATGAGTGCGAGCGCCCGTCTCCGGGGGCGTCTAATTAACCCGGTTGTATTATTGATGCGCCATGACTATAATACACGCTCAGCCAGGATGAAAGCCTTCGTCAAGAAACGATCGTTGCCGACTTTAGTCCCTTGCTTTATTCCTCTGTCAAGAATCAACATGTCAAGAGGCTGTTATTTATGTTTTTGTAGGCAATCGGTTATATTAAGTACCTTTTCATTCCTATAACCGATAATAGATGTTAGTTGGTGACGTTGGTGTCCTAACCTAATTTAACCCTTTGACGTCGGAGAGGGAAACAGGGAACCTATTATTAACTCTGCGGTGCAAATAAACACGTTGAAAATATTTCCCAGGCGATTGAAAAGGCCAAGTATCCAAGTATCCGAAGTCTATTAAAGAGTACGAATAGGTACTTATTGTGAGATTAAACTTTGGTAATCATTGAGAGATTGACAGTCAAACATGATAATCAATTACACCTGTATTAACAATGTAATTACAAATATCTGTATTATTAGGCCACGATATGGTGGTCAGACTCGTTTCTAATTCGAAGCTGAACCACCAGTATTACACGAACTTCAGCGCTGTTGCTTATACTCTTTCTTTGAACAAAATATATAGCCTTTATACTTGTCTAATGTTTGCATAAAAAAATTAAACCATTCCGTACTAATCCATTGCATTTATTTCTCATTTAATGTCTCCTACTATTCAATAACCTGCCTAATCAAAATGTATGCCATAAGCCATACGGCCTGTTGCATCTTTACAATGCCAATATGAAACAATTTTGTTCTGTATTAGATTCAAATGTCAGAACGCAGTAACACAAACAGTGTAGCGACCTGTGAAACATTCGCAAACATAAACATATCAGGTGCTCGTCGAATTAGCATGATTGCAGCGCGGCCCAGCCGACTGGAAGTAGCCCGCGGCAACGTTACCGTGCCGGACGCTGGCACGACTGCCGGACGACCGCACATACGGTCAATTGGTTTACAGAGTAGTTACAAAACTGTCAATACTCGTAAATAAAATTACATTCATGTTAAAAAAAACTGTTGCTAGTTTTTAAGATTCTGTACATATGTTCTACAATCTCGAACCGCACAATAGAAACCTTTAAGTACGCTTTGATTATATTTGTTCTTTAAATATTTTATTAGTATATTTTCGTAAGCGATTTTTTTTTAACTTAATCAGCGAACAAATGCGCAAACAGAGAATCACGTGATGCTAAGTGGGCATAGTCGCCATACAGCCGACGTAATGGTCCATTTATATAATAGGTTGTCCGCAAAGTTCGTGCTGTTTATCGCTAAGTAGCGCAAGAGACCTGCCTGAATATATCAAAATTATTTACAGCATGACATGTGTACTTTTTGACGGAGTTAGTTTCAGCCATATTTGAAAAAAGTTTAATTACGATTCGTTAATTTTGTCAATATTTGAATGAGCTGCGTTTAATTGTCCTAAAATATCGGCAAGAACTTTCCGGACAACCAAATACTTGATGGAGGGCAATTAAATAAAGCTCAAAGTGGATAATATCAATATACCACCACTCTAAACATCCCTCAAACAATTTAAGTAACTCAAGTTAAAGTGGCTGAGTGAAAGCAGGTAAGTCAATGACTCGCAGATTTGCGTCAGACTCTAAGTCGGATTATGTTCCAAGTTTGTTTCTAAAACTTGATCAATTATATTATATTATTCAGTGCATTGATTCCACAACTTTATCAAATGCAGTAGAAGTCTGGTACTTAATTAACTTAACGTCTTTGAACCTCATCAAGAGTGGAAGACCCGAGCCGGGCAGCGGGCCAGCCCCGGCCATCGGGCGCCGATAGCGACGAAGGTCGGCGACAGACGCAGTAGGTACAGAACACCTGATCACTTCAAACGCAGCGAGTGCGCTCTAAACCTGATACGTGTTCCGCTTCACTGCGTTAAATGGTTGACGGTAATCGTAGCTCCACGGTGCTGCCTTAAGGCCAAGCTCGCCTGTGGTTTGAATAGTGCGGGAGCCCCGCATCCGTTGGATATATGAATTTGATCGTGAAGCTGTAAAGGTTGCTATGTCCAAAGTCAATGCGAAAATAAATATTGTTTATTAATATACAGGTCTGTATCTGTGTATTTTTTTTATTCTTATATCTTGTTTTATAGTAAAATAATCAAAAAAAATCGACAAAAAAAATCGATATCGTTTATGGTCGACTACCGTTGTTATCATGGCAATCTACGTTGTAAAAGACGAAGACGAAAACACAAAAACATACTCACATACTTCTAATTATAATTAATTAAAAGGTCAGTTAGTAAAGTAAGGATACATTTTATTCAAGACATTGATTTTAAATAATATGTGAATAGATTGCATTAAAGTTATCTCGACAGTTATTTATTATAATCTCGTTAACTTCAGAGAATTTAAGTGAACATCAGATTTGTAAGCATCATTGACGACAGTGCCCTCTTTACAAAGTATCTACATGTTCATTTTAAGAAATTTGCTACACGACAATAATCGTAAAATTAGTTTAAAAAATGAATAACTATCTCATGATAGTATCAGACATATTAATATAAAATGAAAATGAAAAAAATACAATTATTATTATAATTAAACTCGATTACAACTTCTTTCAAAAGGAGCTTCGCCTTAACAACAGTTTCCGAACATCGCCGTATTATTGCGGAGTACATCATACAACGACGTTGACTCGCTCTTTGATCTGTCACCCAAGCTGAAATGGCACTTAAACACACTATTCACGGTTTACTTTCCGGTGATGAGCAAACCGCTTGCTCCGCGTTCGGTTCGAATTCACTGGTCAAAGGCAACACGCCATACTGGAACTTACATCACAGCCTCAAAGTATACTTTACCTTGCCAGTCGTCGGCCACAGATTAGTTTTGGGTGGCAAACATCGGAGAAATTGTAATCGTATCGCTGAGCAAATAAAGTTTATTTTAAATTGTAGCACGATTGACGGGTTACCGGGTGTATTTGACACAAGGTATAATTGGCGCGAAATGGACTATTCCATACAGGCTGATCTAAGCTTTCTACGTAGGGTTGTCACTTATAAATATGTAGGCTCGTTGACTGTTACCCAATGTCACCTTTGATATGTCAGTGATACCTTTATGATTATTAACATTTACTGTTTATTATGAGTACCTACTTTACACTCCAGCCCACAATTAAGGAGGGTTAATTTGGGAAGTACTTCATCGCTATGGTTCAAAAGAGTATTGACTGTGTAAATGTTCCTAGCCCAATAATAAGACCATTTTTGGAGAATATATTGACCAATTCAAATAACGTAAGTTAGAAATCGCGTGTAGGCTCACCAAGCATAAACTACTTAACGTGAAAGATAGAATACAGAAAAGCACAGAGCACAGACAATTTCTTTATTCACCCATCCAACATCTGTGTGCGCGCGTCTTACCGTAACTTTGCCATTCAATAATGACTAAATTGATACCAAACTTGCTGAGATTCGAACAATTCCACCGTTAAGTATATAGCCATTTAGACTTACACCAACTGACAGCTGAAGTCGCAACTATGCTACATTACAAGTAAACCTTATACGCTTAATATGTATGTGTGTAGGTTTTTCATTCCAACATGAATTACGAAATAAATGGTATAATATATTTTTATATCATAAAAATACTCTTCTATTTAAAACGTTAGATTTTATAGAAGTTCGAGTTTTGCAACTGGAAATTTAAAGGGTTGAATTTATAGACATAGCCAATAAATTCCGTGACAACCCTAGCCATTAAACAGGGTGCTTTGAAATCGGTGCAAATAGAGCAGAGACAATTTATACTTCCCCGTATCAGGCCGTCAGCGGCGGCGGGCGGCGGACGGCGGGCGGCAAAAAGTTTATTTCTTTATTTGAACGGTCTATTTTAGTAAGGCGTGATTCACAGCTCACAAGTTTCATACTTTTTGCTGACAAGTTTTATCGATATTGATAATATAACTGCATGTATAACACACGTGGACGTATTTTGCACGGGATAAACCATGCCACCGTATTTTGTTATAATTTAAATCATCTACTACAAATGACCTATTAGTTTTTCTCATCCACAATTTTTCTGCCAAAGAATATTTCTGCTCGTTTAAATCTATTCACTGATTTATACGTTATTTTTAACCGCCATTGAGTGGAAGACCAAATAGGTTCATCCAAATTTTTTAGTGCATTGATCGTGAATGGTCGCTGTATTTTGGGAAAAACGCGAATATACCTATATATATTAAAGCGAGTTTGTTCGTTACACATTCATGGCCAATAATCCTATCAGTCTAAAGTTTTGCATACATATTGTCAAGAGATAAAGAAAGATATAGAATATAATAGAATAAGTTCAAATGAATGAAGAACACATACGTACTTAAATATACAGTAATCTGAACACACCGTACACAACTGAAGTGACGCTTAAATGATGTTTGTTATTGAATAACAACTTGTGTCCCTCCGTGTATCGGGTATGTGTTATTTGTAAGTTAAGATATAATTTTAATTACGCACTTTATTGTCCACAGGAGGTTTTAATTATTTATAGTTTTACAACCATAAAATAATTCTCATTACAATTAACGTGGACACTCGCGTTGATAACTCACTAGTAATATATTATTTATTTTAATATCAATCCGTATGATGCTCTGGTAAAATAAAAATATGACATGCATTAGTGTACTGCAATTTCTTATGTACACATTATTCTAAATTTAATGTATTGTTTTTAAATGTAATATCTTATAATCATATCCCTTCCATCCAAACAAAATATTTTATGCATGCGTGAATAATTATGTACAGGGTATACTATGTTGCTGCAATTTTAAATAAATAAAAACAGAAAAGAAACTGCAAAATAATCTCTTCAGCACATCTTTTAAAACAATACAGTGCAGCAATCCACCAAACTCAGATTCAAATGAAACCATTACGAAACATCGAATTACTGGGCAACGGTAAACCCTATATCTATTGAGAAAAACAATTGATGTACAATCACTTAAAGAGATGCTTTCAATTCTAATTTTCCTGAGTAATAACATCTACCGGGTCGTGTACAAACGTCAGCTTGTCAGTAGGGTCATATTAATCAGTTGGCCATTGACATGCAGCCAAGTAAAAGCAGTTCATTCTCAGCATCTGTAGCAACATCAAGATAATAGCTCAGAGGTACTCGGTGCTCTTGCCTGGAACCCACAAATCAGTGGCGGAAAGAAATCTGTACCTTACGTACCCGCTTGCTGCACTACCGGTGTATAAGCGAGAAACGTTTTTTAATGGATTACTTAGATAAACTGTTGTGAACGTGCAAGAGAGAAAGCGGTCTAGCTTCCGTTAGTTGATTTACATAGAAAATACAGATGTATTAATTTGTACCGTAATCCTAATGCTTAGTAATCTGTCTTTGGCAAAAACTTGTTTATAAATTAAGTAAACAATAAATAATAAACATAGTAATAATATAAAAAGATATAAAAATCATCAACATATTGTCTCAAGTTGTTCTTTGCTAGACTTAATGAAGCACTACGAACTTAAGTAGTGACATTATTTAATGTGCATTTCTGTAACTGGCACATAATTTTATACATTTAAATAGCTTTTCATGATATAGATAATAATTCCTACACGTTCAATTGTCATATAGTATGAAAAATAAATCTAAAAATAGTAATAGAAATGATCGCTTGTAAATCACAAACGTGCCGAAGCGATGAACGCATCTCGGTGAAACAAGTACAGTAAAAGCACAAGAAAACCCATTAGCACCGTTGCTTAGTAACATGCAACCCCAACTGTTGATCCCTCGAAGACCCTCTCTCATTAACTCCCTTCCTATGTTCCGTCCCGCTCACTCGTTCACCGTAGGAAGAAGATAACGAGCAACGCTTAACTGGACCGTAATGAGCTTTGATTGCGATGAATTGCGTGTTTGTGTGAATGGATGGCTGAATGATGGCGAGGGTGGGCCGAGTAATATTTTTATTTTATTGATTGGCAACGATGCGACCAGGGGCCACTGACCACTGGCTACTGAAGCTGAAAAAAAAAATAGACGACAACAAAAATATACCCTGAGTTTGAATTTAGCGTGGTTAAATCTTACTCTGTAAAGAGTCCATGACGTAAGAGAAAGTTACCAAATTTTTGTGGGTTATTTTGAGATTACAAACAAATCTATGACGTGGGAAGCTTTCCTCGGAGTGAGGTAAGACAGATTTTAATGGACAAAATTTTGTACATGAAATACTATTTTATTATTTTGTCCAAAAGCAAAACTAAACTAAGAATTAAATAACTGTGACGTAAATATAAGAATAAAAGTAATAATCATAATCAACTATACGTGCAAAATATACGGAAAAATAATTATATATTCTTAGAATGGTGACCCTTAGAACCAATAATCATACGTACAGTACGTAAACATTTCAAAAAAGCCTTCAAAGACTACCTGCTTAATGTAAAAATATGTATGGAAATATTCCATACTCCCATAGTAACTACCGGTAAATTCGCACTTTCAATTATAAAAAAAATTTCTGTACGTATTGACCTTATACCACACACGTACTGTCCAACTAGTAGTTATTAGTCTATGTATGTACGTGTATAGCCATCATATATTAAGCATTACCCCATCAACGTACACTACACATAACTATTACCTAACACTACCAATATTAGATGATAAATCCTAAAATCCGCTTCCAGACATTACTCTCAACACATTAGTTTAACGACAATCACTTACGTGCGTGCATGTACGCGCGAATGACTCCAGTGAATACCAAAGGCCACTTGAGGACATTACTGTTTTATTACGAGGAAACTAAGAAATAAATAAAACATTCGCCCCCCGATCGCAGCGCCGTTATAGCCTACGACAGCTCTCTATAAAGTGGTCCCCGCTTGTAGGGTTGTCCAAAATTACATGGAGGTTTTTATACAAAACATTTTAACTTTGTGTTTACTTAAGAAAACAAATAAATAATTGAATTGATGACAATGTGTCTTGTATAATATTCTAATGCTTCAATGATAGACGGACAACTATTCCCATTGCATGGATGGGCCAACTAACATGAGATAGAACCAGTGATAATAAAAATCCTTTGAATACTTTAGATTTGTTGTAAAGCCCTAGTCAGGTGAAACTTACGCCCAGTAAAGCCCAAAACTGCCTGGTCCGGAGAAGACAATAGCCCCTCGACCCAGCCAGGGAGCGAGCCAGCCAGCCCTACCAGAGACAAACCTATTAAAACGGCCCGAACATTCAGAATAACTCTGATCGTAAACAATCGCTCCTCAAAGCCGACAGTTTTATTCCAACACTTTATGGCATCACCCGCCGCTTATTAAAGGACCAATTTAACCCATTATACTGTTCATAAAAGCGTACATCATCCTGTTTTGTTTCCATCTCGCTCTCGTACCTCAAAAAGAACATTTTCTTCTCTCTCCCCTCCGAAACGAATACAACGAATATGGTTTACGAGATTCCAAAGTGAAGGGAGTTGTATTTTCGAAATTGTACCCGATTGACAGAATGAGAAACGTTACGAGGATATATTTTCGATATCGATAACTTAATTTGTGTACGTGTACGCCCGACTCCTAAACTTTATATTCACTTTTTATATTTATTTCGAAAGCCATTAATCATATTCATATTCATTACAATTTAATCTTAATATTTCAAACGTAAAGTAGTTACTACTAAATTTACAATAAACAAATGACCACACACGCTTTAACCGTTGACAGTTGTCTATTGCAGACAATGGCAAGTGCCAGTTAAATATCGCGTTTGAAGACTTGAGCGATTGAGGTCAGATATATGATATTCACACTGCATAAATATATTGCTTTGCATTGACGTTGGTTAATAACTATATATTTAAGCCGGTCCATAATTCTGAAAGCGTATTATATTCTATAAATAAAAAGTATTCGCGTGTATATTAAGTACAATACAATGCGAACGTTTACCAGGTTAGCCAGTAATAAAAGTAAAGTCCTTTTAAAAAACTAACCAACGGCTGCAGAGAGGTATAAATAATTTTGACTGCTCTAGTTTTCTTAACAGTCCAAACAATTTAACTCTTAGTTCATTATGCATTCAGTTACATTAACGGTAATGAGTTTAGATAAACGAAACTAGACGCATTTGAACCTCGCTTTTATGTTAATTAACTGACACGTAATTAATCACTTACAAACCAAACTATAAACTCGAATCGACTAACAAAAATAAATTACGCAAACCTAAATGTGTTTCATTCGGAGCGAGCGTTTATAAAAATGTATTATAACATTTAACAAATTCATCCGTTCGCTTTATTGGGTCGTTTAATCTCCGGTTTAATGTTTACAAACTGTCGTGAGCGTACCCTTTCATATCTTCAGCGTGCAATTAATGCTGCGTCTAAAGCATTCGTTTGAAGCGAAACCATTAAGCTAGCAATTATAAGTGTAAACATCGACTGACACTTCGCTCGTCCCAACACTAGCGCCTAAATAAGTGCTCAAGCCACGCTACGCAACTGCGGCTTCCGCAAATAAGTGTATGCTAATTTAAATCTTATCTTGAAGCGTTAAGGTGTACAGTGCGATCGTGCGGCGGTCGTTGTAAGTTAGCAAGCGTAAGTGGCCGATGAGTGCTCGAGGTGATTTTATTCGATTGTTTATTTGTGTGATTTGTTCCCCCGCGCGGCCGCCCGCCCCCGCGCCCCGCGCCCCGCCGCCGCCCGGCGAGCAGGAAATTAGGAGTTTGAGAGCAATTGAACCGTACGATTTAAAGAACATTTGTCTGATACGTGATACATTCTGATACATTGTTTAAGCTACTCTCCTGTTTCCAGACATAGAGGGAGAACATTAATACAAACGCGCGACGATAAATACAACAACACCCTGTACTTGGTTAGATACTTTCACATAAATTTGATACGACCTTGGAGCAATTTTCAGTTACTCTTGGGGAAACATCGCGACACACTTTATCGACTATAGATGATGGGACACTAATGGAGGTAACATAGGTCTATCCTAGCTGACACACATTTAAATAGAGTAAAAAATAGTTACTTTTTACTTTATGAATAAGTTTTGTATAACATAAGATATAAATACAACATATACAAAATAACAGCGTTTTAAAATAAGTAAACAATGATTATGAAAACAGCGTTGTCTGGTGCCTTAGAATTTCGTTGAAAGGGAATCCTGTCAATCAGTAGGCTCTGATGTTTGGTTCTCACACCAAAAATCAGCACAGTATCACAATTTTCTGCACACTCACTCACTCACCCTCTTATCATCAAGTACAAAAATCCTTGACTCAACTCAAGCATCAAAATCAAGAATCCGCTCGGCTCCCCTCAGCATCAACGCAAGTATGGAAGGCTGAGTCCCACTCACATCTCTATCTTTATCAACTTCAATTCCTATAAATCTCTGCGCACTGCGTTTTAATCCCCCACAAATCTCCACCGATCCTAAATATCATTTGCGTTGTTTATAAAGTAATAATCTATAAATCCCTTTAGTAATGAAGCCAACGACTAGGCAATTAAAAACGTCACCATTATTTATTTTTCCCAATAAAAAACCTTGATAAAACATAGGCGGTGTTTAAACGACTCATTTCTTAATCTATCACACATCAAGCAGTTCAGTGGTTGTAGGGATGTTCGTTATATCGATGTAATATATCGATTTAAATAAACTTTATTTATAAAATAGTGCCAAATGTTATACTTATCCTAATGAACAATTGTTAAAAATTATAGAAAATATATTATAAAGATTTAGATATTTCTTATTCTAATATTTTTATTGTTCAACCCTATCAAATCTCACTCAAGATTCGTAATAATGTGTTAGAGAATATTTCCAAACATTTTCGCACTTAATCTTGCAAGTGAATAAAACACGATGACTATTTAGCATCGCATATATCACTAAAAAGCATTAAAATCGACATATCAGTCATATGAAAAAATATCGGAGACATCACACCAGATACACAATAAACATGTAGACATTCATGAAGAAAACAGAAATAATATATATGTGATTACAACATCGATGAAAAGCCATCCCATCCTTATTTAAAAAAAGACCACATCTTAATACCGTCTAGAACAACACGCTACAATAATGGGGTATAAATCAAACGCAGTATTTATGTAGTCGGCGGATGGCTTCCTAAAATTAAACCGGGCGTTTTTTGCCCACCCGGAGGTTTTTCTGGCCGTCGACGGTCCTGGCCGGATGATAATTTAAATTAATTATGTTTGGTTAATAGGCCGGGCTCGGCCGCTTTCGGTCCCGCGCGTTTCGTCTCTCGCTAATTTATATTTTAACTTCGTTAATAGGAATACAAAACGGTTAAATTTGCGGGTAGGTGCGGTGAAGTGAGATATTTCTACATAAATAAATATGTCTACGTTTCTCCGCCACAGGATGCAGTGTCCACAAAACTAAATATCCCTGACCGCAAGAACTTCACTTCGCCAAGCCATAACTTTGAAAGCCTTTGAAATACTTAGATGCTAACTATCAAATTATAACTTCAGGTACACTTTGTATTTAATACAATTCCTGAAATTTTCGAGTAAATCTATTTGGCTTTTTAGAATCATGTGCTGGGTATAAAGGCAACCACATCGACTGATATTTTTTACTTCAATTTTAATTATTCTTATTGTTTATAGAAAAGTCGGTCTTAAGGATTTTTTTACAACAAAAGATAAAAGTCCGAATCAAACTGGAGTTATTATATTATTCTTAGTTAATTTTTAGAAAAACAAGCTTAAAACAGGGCCCGCGGCGCGGCGGGGCACGGCGGGGCGCGACGGGGCGCCGTGTACTGCCTCTAATGAGGCGGCGTGTCGTGTCTGATCTCAGTCTGCCGTCCATCAAACAAGGACCTTGGCCATCCGCCTCGGCCGGACGGACACCGAGCCACTAAAATTTACAGCAACATTCAATCAAATCTATTAATCGAATTAAATATGGAATAGACGACGGCAGACGATTGATTTAACATAGGTTAATGAGTTTGACTTTCCGTGCATAAATTCATTTACATGAAGCTAAATATATTACAACAGTCAATGGTTGTTTGTTTTTACGATAATAGAGTCTAAAACGTATTTTTTTTCTACTCTTCAAGTGGAGTGAGGAGAACATAATAGGACAAACCTAATACGATGTAAAGTTCAGGGCTCATTCAATCCATACTAACGTTATAAATGCGAAAGTGTGTTTGTTTGTTTGTCGTTCTTTCTTGACGTAACGAAGCGACGTTATGGTATAATTTTTAGTGTGAAGTTAGTCAACAAGATGAAGAGTGTGGCCGCGGATAACATCTAGTATTAACAAAAATTTTTGGTGTTATACCTTCATGTTGTCTATAAACTTGTATTTATATTTAAAATACTTACAGTGTACTTAAGCTGATGATAGAGTGTCCATTCTTTGTTCTACGGACACACAGCACCCAATTTACCCAGCGGTAGGTCAAATACCTATTGCCATTCCAAACCCGCTTTAACAACGACTCAACCTCAACATTATCGTACGTTAATTCGTCTATCAAACAATCAACAAAGTCACGTGAAAACGCTTAGCGAATTTTCAAATATGTGTTCAAACTTTCGCTCAACCAAATCCCGTTTCATAAAAGAATGTAATATTATTCCGTGCTTAATATTAAAAATCACTAAAAATAGTTCTTATTTCATAGATCGTAAGATTCATATTGCAATGGACACGGTTGGCAAAGCCACGCTGTCTATGTACTAAGTTTTTCCTCGATAGGCAATTTTCTGTAACTTGCCAGCCCTGAAAATTACGCATCCATTTCAATACTCGCGAACATCACATTGCAATCTAAACTTTACAGCGCCGTTAAAAGGTTTATTATCGCAATACCATTGTTACGTTAATGGGCATTATTAAATCGTTCAAAAGCGCGTATCTATTTGTTCGCAGGATTATGAATGCGAATTAACTGTGAAACGTACTGTTACAAGCTATTCTGGCATTTAATGCTTTGAACGAAAGTTTAAAATTCTTTGCATGCGCTTTGAATGTTATTGCCC
>DWPA01002835.1:0-15076 GCA_018251375.1 Calpodes ethlius
CAAGTATCAAGCAATAACACCACAATAGAGTATTAAATAAAATAAATTGGCCTATTCTTATGAAATTGCAACATCCTTTTTAAGGAATACATTATGAATACTGGTGTGCAACTATACATGTAATAATACTCACGCTTCGTTGATAATCACACTTTCATGTTCCAACTCGGGATGTCGGAATGAAGAGCTGTATGAGGTTCGTCCTGTATCCCATGTCGGCCTAGGAGTGTTGTCAACGCCCAAGTTTAGATCATTCCGGTTATCAAACTGACCGTATCTTGGATCCTGATTCAAGGTGTTCCTATTTTGGTCGTAATTATTTATGTCATATTGATTCCTATTAGGAAACCTCCTATTTGGATCATATGGGTTGTCATATCGTGGATCGTTGGGGTTGGCATAGTCGTTTGTAGGATTTGGCGAGTTGTCTGGATTATATGTGGGTAGTGAGTAATCCTGTGCAACACATACTTGAAGGAGTACTAATAATGTACTTAATTGTAACAAAATGAGATTCATAATTCAGTCTTGTTTTTCAGTGTCCTGTAACAAAAGTAAACATTGTTACGATGGCAGAAAAAAACAATTAGCTATTTAAATAAATACAAAAAAGTTGAGCAAACGAGACAGTACAAGTTTATCATTATGATATTTATTTCGGCTTTTAATAATAAGAGTAACTCGACAAAAAGTATTTTCATGAAATTTTAATTAACTTATTTTATTACCAATAGCTAAGTATTATTATGGAAATTGGTGACAGAATTCCATTACTGTCAACACATAATAGAGAATTTTATTGGTATTACTGGTGATGTTTTTAAATTTTACAAAATGGTCAAAATTAAACCATCATTCTTCGCTTTAATTTTGACCATCTCAGATAGTTGTCAGTGAGATAAAAGTACTGCAATTGATAATCCTTACCATACAATAAATATATAATAAACAATAGTATTAATATAATAATTATGCTTTTAACCCATACAATTGGATGCAGCACTATTATTTATAGATAATATAATTACTCATTTACGTAAACATTTTACACAATTAAAAAAAAAAATCTTGTTTTGTTAACAACATTAAAAACTGCCTCTCATAGTCAAACCTCTTTTCTATTCACACTATTGCTTAGAAAATGTATGGCAATAGCATTTGGTACAAAAACAATGTTAATACCCTAAATTCAGCAATTTCCGGCCTGAGCATGAACAGAAAAGTGTTTGTATAGACCCCAAGATAGACTTTGACATATACTTTAAGTATTAGCCAGGCTCTTTTCACTCTATTTCATTCAACTTTCATTGAGGTCCCATAACATAAACAATCTCGATTTCACAGTTCAATGGGTTTAAGTTCACTCAACCAACAATCACAGGGTAATCAAACCAGACTCAAATTACACCAAACATGCATTCCTGTACCTTGGTACAGTTAATGCAATTAGAAGCAACAAGATTAACCTGGACTCATGCATCAGATACCTAGTTTGACTTAATGCCAAGTATTATGTCACATAAAGTTATTTGTGTAACTAACTACGTTAATATTTTAACTACTAAATTCCAAATCACAGAATGAACGAATACACAAATTAAACAAAATTTGCAAATAGACAGCCAGTTTGAAATAAACGATACTTGTTAGTGAATGTAAATCATTCCATTCGTAACAAACGAACTTACAATAAATACTGTAGTGATTGTTCGTCATTTAAAGATATAGAAAATGAGTACAACTCCTGATTAACCCTATTTTTAATTTAATAAACCGTGCATTTACCTAACCTGGAGTTCACGCCCATGGAAACGCCTGGCTTTTGTTGTTTACAACGAAAAACACATTAATATTTGTGTTTTAAACTTCACTGTTCACAATTCACATTTAACAAGAGAAATCTAAAAAACAGGACCTACAATAATTCATTGAAATTTCAACTAATTGTACCAAATAAACAAATAACGTTCAATCCTTTTACTCATTTCATACACAAAAAAAAATCGCCGTTCGCGCAGTCGCACCACGCCCGGCCCGGCTATTTATGCCATAGATGCAGACTACTTACCCATACGACTGTTTGTAATCTGTGGTGATCCTAACACTACGTTCACACAGTGAGTTCTACGTGATGCGGTATTTTTACTAAAAAATATTGTATGTAAAATATTTAACAAGATAAGCAGCCAGTTCTTAAGTGCATCCAAGTTCTCCAATTCTCATATAATTGGTTACATTATACAGAGACAATAACTTCATTATTCACAGCTGAAAAGAAGGCATTACACAGTCGCTGTGGTACGAGGCACAAAAATATGTGTATTGTCTAAAAGATGGCGCTAAGAAATGATAGTTCTTCAATGAAAACTGTTCAAATAGTATCATTGGTAACCATTGACCACATCTTTATAATACGGGAAATATGTTTGTTGTAGGAAATATTCAATTATATTCCACAAAAAATCGTATATGGTTCTGGCTATGGTAACATGCACACTGAATTTTCCTGCATGTTTCCGTGTGTCCTCTATATTCAAGTTTTAATATAATTTCTGTTGTCGCTGTATACGGTATACGGAGAAAAAATCGCTGTGTGAACGCAAACTAAGGCGGAAAATATGGTTCATAAACATTTTATACTACATAAGAAACGTATTAAGCTGCATTACCGAACGAATATATTTAAACGGATTGAAGCAATAAAAGCTCATCTTTGTTCATCGGCAATGTTTCTGTCTTTCTAGACAGCTTAATGGTATTGAAGCATTCGCTTCAATTTGTGTGAAATAAAGGGCGCCTGAAAATAAATTGAAAGTTGTGGGTATTCATATTAAACGGTTTTTCATTGCAATATTTTCATGATAACATGGTTATCGATTTACACTTCCAAAAATACGTTTTCTACGTGTTCTACGTTTAAAATAAAACCCAAAAACGAGCTTTGTTGCGATGATTATTTTTTATGCGCGTCAATTTACAGACAACAACAGTAAGTATTCGTCTTTACGAGAATTCATCGTATAGTTAGACGAATTATTTAGCTACTGTTCTCGCGATAACGCGTAACTTTGACAAATCCTGTTAAAGTAGTCGCGTTAAGTACGTAATTATATAGTCGTCGAAGCAAAGCAGAGTAAAATTATAATACATAATTGATCTTATAATTCTCTGAATAATAACGTCCTATGTTATTAACAAGCATTTTGAAAATAAACGTATTTAAACTACTTCTTTGTTTGTCTATAACAATCGACAATATTGACATGTTGTGTTCGTCTGTGGCAGGATTTTTGTCTATTTGCGGATTTATTCTTATAATTATATGCATGTTTCAAGCCAAAAATGATATTGGCGCACTCTTGCGCACGTCCTTATATTGATATGATCTCCAACATACATCAATAAACATTTTTTGATCGTTATTGTGGGGACAAAACCATTTTGTTTAGGGGGGCAGACTATCCTCCCTAGACGTGGCACTTTTTTATGCATGTGCTTGCTCTAAATCAAAAAAAATATGGGAATGACATAAGTAATTATAGTTGCTGTGCTGACGGGCTGACGCGGACGATAAGTTTGAGACGATAAATTATGTAATACTATAGTAAATTATATCCAAATTAAAGAAATGAATGTATCGAAAAATATTTTGAGTATACTAACCTTACTTTGACTAACAATTATTTTTTATCATGGTTGTTGCCTGATATATATTTTTTTACTGTTTTGGGGCCGTTAGGACCTTTTGAAATATAAAGCATGTTACGTGGAGCATATTTGTATTGATATGGTTTAAATTCAATCCCGACTGGGATCTGCATTGTAGGAATCATACGATAGAATAATTGAAAAACTTTTAATGAAAATATTGCCGACAGCATCCATCCAGTTGTATATATGTACATGGCATATATGGCAACGTATCCGATATTATTTTCCAAAAAACAACACCTAAATATTTTTTTGGGTTCATTAGGTATTTATTTAATCATTATGAACTTGTATATAAAACTATTATATTTACATAGTTTCGTGAAGTATTAGTAGAAGTGAAACACTCTTAATGTAAACAAGCATCCAGCAGTCTAGATAAACCTTTCTACTCAGCTTTACGCTCCACCAATGTATGGCAAATACCATTAGTTCTCTGTACCAAATGTCATTACACGATATTTTCTGAGTTAACGAGAGTAAAAAAATATTTCCTAAAGGAGCAAATATAGTTATTCGTACATTTCTCCGCGTAGCGTCGCTAAAGATCATTCAGCGGCAAAGCGACGATATACGAGTGAAGGCGTAAGGTGATGGGACAAAAGCGGCGTGGCGCATCCCTGCCGCCTTGCTTTTAGTGCAACTCGCTCGGTAATAAACTTACACAATCTACTGCTCTCAATCCAGCTCACATCTCCACCATGCACTCTGCTGCGCCGCTTGTATTCGCTCTGATGGAAACCGACCTTAATGCATATTTTGTAATGAGGTTTGTTCTAGTGATTTATAAATACGTCCAACGACATTTCTTTTAAATACATCTCTTTGACTTCATTAATTATAGTAAACAAAGTCTACATGAATAACTGTCATTGTGGTGTTATTTCTCAGTATGAAGGTAAAGACTTTAGAGGTTTATATGGAGGCTTCTGTGACCAACATCAAAAAGTAGTCAAGTGCGTTTCGAGGCACGTAGGGTTCCACATTTGTGAATTAATCATTTATTTATTAATTTTTCAAGTCTACCTACTCTTGATACCTAGTGTGATAGTCTTCCTTTTAATTCTATTATACATTGTACACCCATATCCAAATATGAAATTGGCTCAGGGGAAGTGGACACAATTGACTTTAAATTAGCACTGCTAAACTAAATGTTTCATAAATTCCTAAATTGAAAAATGATGTTCACTACAGAAACTACGGAACCCTAAAAAGCTACCACAAAGCATTTTTACACTAAGGTTTGGTTGTTGAAGGATAGGTTAATGCCCTCTTGTTCTGTCAAACTAAAAAATAAAAATCAAAAATACTAAATACATAAACTGCAATATTTCTTGGGAGATGGGTATTGTTGTGTCCATAGTCGTGGCATAAAATAATGTGTAAACCAAATAATAAGGGCAAGATGGAAACTTTGAAAATAAGGCAAGATTTTATTATCTCCCACTGCAAGGTTTTACAATCGAGTGTGTTTGTACATAGGCACATACAGGGATAACAAAATAAAAAATATTCTGATTGATGAAATTCTAATTAACCACTGAATTCTCCACAAGTTAGCAGGATCTCATAAACAAAGGATTGATAAAAAAAAATCACAAGAGTGACAGGATATAACTCATCAGACCGCATAACGATCAACGAGAGCGACAATAATATACTGTACTGAGACGAACAAGAGAGTCCATTGGGGACGGGGAGCTCCGGGGCCTCCACTCCTCACATTGAAAAATCATCGTACGCCAGCATCCAATTTATCTTTTGACAAATAAATCTGTACAAAATATATTAAATATATACTCTGTAATGCTAAAAACTGTAACGCTACCTCATCAATAGTTCAATCACGATTATTAAATGATTTAAAAACACAACTCTTCACGTGCAAGAAGAACAAACATTAACCTATCGGCGTCGCGTCGGCGAGCGCAGGCGCAGCCCACGCGGCGGAGACTATATACAACTCAACTTTGTAAAACTCATCCTCCTCGGTCTCTCACGAGATACCGCTGTTGCATCTGTCTCAAAATTCCGTTGCATTAATTTCATACAGTCTGTGGTCTTACGATCTAGTGTCGCGTATCGCGTCCTTTGCTTATAGTCCGTGCGTGGCTTCATAATATACATAAGTTTATTTGTTAACATGTTGCATGTTGGGCGGGGGAGGGCGCGTTAGTTCCGCTCCGACTCGTCGCAGTCGCGGGAGATGTGGCCGGGCTTGCCGCACACGTAGCACGTCTTGGTGCCGTCGGGGCAGTTGCGCGAGATGTGGCCGGCCTTGTTGCAGTTGTAGCAGGTCTGACTGGAGCTGTCGCGCCCGCCCTCGGGGCAATTCCGCGCGATGTGCCCCGTCTTGTTGCAGCTGTAGCACGACGGCTCGTCGGGGCTCTGCGCGCACTCGCGCGCTATGTGCCCCGTGCCGTTACACCTGGACACACACACAAGGCAACGTCACAATCTAAATATCATCCTTGCAGGCTCTCGTGTACACACATCTGTTAATACTCATTAATCATTTAAAACACGAGAATAATTCATGAGGTGACTTTGAAAATAGTCAATGCCCCTACAATATAGCCCCTTGCCGATGTATAATTTTCGAAGACGTCGCCATTAACAATTCAAATGGTATAGTAATCGCGAGCCTAGACACGGGTAAGGTCACTTCAGTTCGATCGGGCGAGGACACGAAACACCGATGTTAAGGTCAAGGCGAGACGGACGGGCAGGTGCGACGTGCGTACTGTTGTCATGTGAACGACAAAACTAATGTTTGCTACATCCGAAATTTGATACCTTTTTTTTTCTATTAATAAAAAAAACAAAAGACGGTAAATAAACTGTTTAGTCCATTCAATATTACCAATAATTAAATTATGTTGAAACATGTTTTCCGGAAACATAGAATCTTCAAGGAACTTAACATTTATTTCTCATGAATATATTTAATTTTGTATGTATTACGCAGTAAACGCAACGTTTCGGTCAGCTTGAAATATTTATTATAAACATGTGGTCCGTGAAAAAAAAAGGTTAAAGGTAAACTGCAACATTTGGAATTAGGGGTAGATGTTCTGTCAGACGTCTCTTATTCATCACATGCACTTTGAACAAGGAAATTTGCATGAATTCAAGAGTCTCACCGAGTCTCTCACCCTAATTTGTGACATTGAACAAGAACTCAGTGATAACAGTTTGGAATGACCACCTTGGCCACATCTATTTTGCAGGCGACACTAAAAAGCAAATAAACGATGTTCAGACGCCCTCAACGGTAGCCACCGTCCAGCTGACCAACCTGTAGCAACGGTCGGCCTCCTCCTTGCAGTCGCGCGCGAAGTGGCCAATGCGGTTGCACTTGAAACACTTCTCGCGCTGCCGGTTGAATCCAGAGTCGCGTGAGACCACTCCGCCCTGAGTGCACTCGCGGGCGAAGTGTCCCGTTCGGTTACACTTGTAGCATACGCTCGAACTCATCGCTGCAACACAACACACAGGATCGGTTATAACAAGATCTCGATGCCGTACAAGGTGTGCCTAATCTGTACATGACCTTATTTACGAACGGAAACAAAGGTTTTACTTGGCAAAGCGTATTAGTGTTCGTCATTTTATAACTGATTGTATAGTATGTTGATTGGCGTTAATCAGTTAGAAACAAACTGTTTTCAATCTAACACAATACATGCAATTTTGAAGTAGATAGATCCAATCTACGTGATAAAAATGTCAAACTTGCTATACATTAAATTGACTTTAGACTTTGTATCAATACATTTATATTTGTGATGAAAATGAGAAGATTCTTGCTGTCCACGTGATGTTAAAGAATTACTACAGTCCAAGAAAATCTAACTAATCTTGTAATAATATGTTACTATTCCGAGAGAAGACTGCGTGTAATTTAAGCGTCACTCCATATAAGTGTCACTGTCCTCAAGACCCTTAAGAGACCCAAGGTCGTTTAAAGCAACTTAATTCACGGCAAAATTAGCAGATGAGGAGGCAGTTTCGCTCCAGGCGAATTAGACAAAGTTCCTCGAATATAAATCGAGATGCAATATTGAACCGTATATTTTCAGTATTAGGGCTTATAATAACACACAATGAAAGTTATCGAGATACAGTTGGAATGCTGGCGGGTGCACGCGTGCAACTTCGCGAGCAGTTTGCATGCCGTTAGGGAACAGGACTGGCAGTTGGCTTGCACGTGTATTCACGGCTCCTATCACCTGTCCAGGCAGACTTTAAATTTAATAATTGTAACTAAAATTCAATCATTTTTCTAGGTCATTTTTTTATTTATTTCTATAGATAAACACTTACACTTATGATTTCACATGCCTTGACTATTTCGGGGCTGTTTCTCATACAATCTCATAAGTTTGTGGTGAGAATTTTTTTTTTTTTTTACTTAAAAAGGGGGTAATACCCTATTCGGTTTGTAAATTCGCGCTGTATTTGGGGGGGTTCGCTCATCGTAGATGTAATATTTTTTTAACAGCGAAAACGTTAAAGATTCTTGGCAACATATTTTGAATTAAACGTTTTTGGCGAGAATACTATAAAACCATTATATAAGACCTTCGAGTGACACTAACAACAAGAAGGTTAAGCAGGATTCTTATCATATCTGCATTTGCTTAAAAAACAACTACAATCAAAGTTGAATTTAATTATAATAACCGTTTGTAAACGGTACTTTGTAGAAGTGTAGTTATTATATTCTGTTGCGGTAAAACAAGGTTGCGGTTTATTCTAAAATAAACGGATTATCTGGATTGTACAATCACTATCATATGGAGACTGATACAGATTAACGAATTATTTATATATTATATTTACATGGGGTACTTATTGTCACTAAACTGGCTCGAGTGCACTAAATTAGAAATTTGAGTTTAAGACTCGGTCTATTTAAACATTGTTTTAGATATGGAGGCATCACGGGGTAATGATTGACAGATTTAGAATAGTCTTGTCTTGACATACCTGTTGATGGCGGAGCAGATAATATTATTACCTACACACGTAATCTAGGTGTCTATCTATTAGTACCTACTTAATTGGAGGTGAACATTTGAAAATATATTGAAAATTATTGTATAAAATTAAATGTGTATACTTTATAAAACTTGAAAATTGAACTATAAAATGACACATGAATAGGGATTCAGTTAAAGTTACAGTGAGAATAATACTGATTTTACCATCGTTTTTGCATTTATTAGGTACTGTAACTTGCACTCGCTTAGCAACGTGGATTTTTTTCGTTCCAAAAAAATACCAAATATTTTTTTTTTTTTTCAAAATTTGTTAATCTGTCAACAATATTTTACAAATTCAAACATACCAAGTTTTTATCATTGTAATAGCATTTCTGTATAGGATTTTTTAGAATGTAGGATTATTCTATGTTATTAAAAATTCTAATTATCGTTTGGTATACATAAAGATATACCATTACATGGATATTTTACGATAAAATCCACCTTGATACGAAATCACTCACTTCAAAACACAATGCCTCAAGTGCGTTGCTAATTTGCATGTTTGTTGATGGTAAAGATTAACCGACGTATAAATAGACATCATCCAAAGTGTCGAGAGATCGTACACTTGACAAAATTTCGTGATAGTAACGTCGACCTTGGAACGACTCGACAACTGAAAACGCGCACGGTCATTCCCCTGGCGCGTCTTTGGGCCAACGATCGTGAGCCACCGCATCCATTGATTGGAAAGTAAACTTGCCCGTTCGAGAGCGGCAAAAAAGGGCAAAACTGTCGTCTCGAGACTCGATACGATCCGCCGAGCGCCACTGGAACGGATGCTACTTCAAAAATCGTGATCGCGAAAGGTTTGGACTCACTTTTAATGACATCGTCATCGTCATTGCGTGTCGCATTAATTTAAGTTTTATAATTCGTAACAAAAGTTATTCATCGCAGTGGCAACACCGGTGACGTCTTGACCCTGAGAGTGATAACGGTCAAACGAGGCGAGCAAGATCGGGGCGCACGCTGCCGAGTGGTTAGATTGTCGTCAATTGATACGCGCAGTACGGAGCAATATAGACGATACAGGAAAGGGACCGATACAAACTAATAATTGAGAGCAAACAACGTTTTACGACGTGCTAGTTTGTACTCCCTCGTTGGATCTTGTTACAAACTGCGTATTTACAACTCATTATAAAATCGGTTGCAGATTATTGCCCACTAGATTTGATACGGCCAAAGTTATTTTTAAACATGCCAATTTGTGGTGTAGGATACAAAATACGCTTCATGTAATGTAAAACTGTTTTAACATTGAATAATAAGGGATAACAGTTTAAGATTAATTATTACTAATAATATCTAATTACTCAGATTATTGAAGTGCTCATAGCTTGGCGGCTATATAGATCTACTAAGATACTTAGTCACTTGACCGACCGACCGATCAAGTGGAGTAACAGCGAGAGCGGTCGATAAATGAATTGGTGTTGGCTATTGGCGATACTTTCTATAGCACTTCTGATCTTCGGAGGGCACGTGACCCCGTAATTTTTTTATCTTTAGATAGCAGTTATTAAGCTATCAGACCCTTGGATTGGTCGCAGATTCGCCACACCACGTGTTCATGACATCTTCATGAGTAGAGGATCATACCCTATCTATTTTTTATAATTTTATAAATAGATCCTCAAAATTTGCATTAAAGAGTTAGAGTTAGAAATGTATTGCAACTTTTTTTGTGAGAGAACAGATATTTTAACCAGTAATATAGAAAACACATTTCATTGTTGGTTTACAGTAGAAATGTATAACAATGCCCAATTCATTAACTTATTTGAACAATGAATAATTTGCACGTAACTATGAAAGTTTTCACTACAATCATTTCATTGAGGCTGAACAAGTAGGGGACTGGAGAAAGTAACTGTGAAAGCCATTATAGCGCAAATTACAATAAAAAGTTTGTTACAAAATGTGAATGGCTCTAAATTATTGTTTGGCAGAGAATGGTACGGTATCCTAAATGGAATTACCAACAACAACAATTGACAATAATTGTTTAATACCAAAATTAATATTATTCATTAATATTAATGATTATATAAAAGTATACAAAAATATGGCTTGTGATGGTTATGGATTGTGATGATGATGATATTGAGAAAAACTGGAAATTGATTTCTTATTACTTGATTTTGTAATAGAATTTGTACATGAATTTAGCACAGTAATATGACTCATACAAGTATTGTAATTAAATGTTGAATATCTCACCAATATGTTGCAAATTATGTGGCCAAACAATAAAAAGTTATTAATAATAAATAATAAATTCAATACAAATAAACTATAACATCATAATGTTAGAAAAATACTAGAAAATCATTAGTACACTCCAGTTGGTCATGTAATAGTTTAAAATGTTTTAAATTATTAGAAACTTCTTACAATGACCAAATATGTCAGTAGGGCATAAGATTTGAAAGTATAAGAGGAAAAAAATTGTGAGAACATTGAACTGATGTTATCTGATTTATACAAATTAGTTGACATTTACAAGTTGAATTGCACAAGTTTAATTATTGTACTGTGTATGGTGCTATGTGTAATATTCATGTCAAAAGGTATATACTTTTTTATAGATTAATTTATCAGTGTGCATTGCAACAGCATTGTGGAGTGTACTCTGTGGCAGGCATTCCTTACAATGGGATACTTATAAATGTTTTCTTCATTTATAACCCTAATTGTGACATGATCTGATGTAGATATTACATAATCAGTGAAGTGTATATGTATTTTAGTTGAATATTATTTGATGTTATATTTGTAATTAATGAATTTGGAAATACAGAGAGAGAAACAGCAAATAATATGCATAATTGAATGCATTTGAATCAAAACTCCTTGATACTTTGAATCAGGTTAAAGTACTTAATACTCACTTAGGTACTTATATATATTTTTTTATAAAAACTCAGCTAATCCTTTTAATGTAATTTTAATCTATTACTGAACCTAATTAATTACTCAAACATCCTAATCAAGATTATTTTAATTATAAAAAAAAAATCATCACATATTCACACAAAAATACAAATTATGAAACTCATGCACACAAACACATACAAAACAAATTGTGCACACACACACAAACATGCATTCATTCAATGTGTGGCCTGATGGTCTATATTACAGACTTAGTTGAGACATAAGAATTCTGGCATTTTCAAAACTTTGGGCAAATATTATAAAAGAGTGTATTGTGCTCAGAACAGACTATATCCGTTATTATTAATAGAGCAATTCTTGTGTGTCTTTTAGTAGTCTCATTATTTGATTTAATAATTTCTATGTAAATTACATGTTATAAATTTTAGAGGGACAAGGGCTCAATGAATCAAAGTTTAATAGTCAAAGTAATTTTGTTGTAGTTTTGTCATTCTTATCATAGAAATAGTTTAGACAATTGAACTAGTTTACTTAGTTTGACACCAGATAGCGCTTTTACCCCTATTAGATTAACCAAGTTCATATTGGAATTATCGCCACCTATAAACTCATCTTTAAATTAACCAAAATGTATATGATGAAATTACTCCGAGCAAGGCTTGATTGACCACACGTAATTAATTGAATAGATAGGTAACTCAATAAAAAATTTGAAATGCCATTTAATTTAATGAAGTTGTATATGTTACTAAAATTAGTTAATACATTTACACCTGAATTAATAACATAAGTATATTAGAATCACCGATATAACATAATGAAATTGATGAATATATGTTTTTAAGATAAGTTTTAAATAAGATTTTTAATATAAACCAATAAGATTTATTTATTTTTCAGTTGTGTTAGATGTGTGATATGAAGGTGTGTGATACTTCATATCAAAAGTCCTTCATCTAATACATGATAATTCTATGGACACGGAAAGCTTGAACAGTGATTAATTTTCTACACATGAATTCCTATTAGATGCATCCGTGATACTACAAGAAGCGCTTTGAATCAACGAAATAAGAATGCATTATTAGTATAGATATGGACTATTAAATAGATGTTCATAATGTGAATATTTTATAGCTATCACATAGTCTTGCACTATGCAATTAATGATTGGAATCAATTAATATTATACCAATAACAAGTTTGGATGAACATGGCAGACTTATTCAGCTATTCCTTTGTTTGTTTAGTAGCAGGCAACAGGCACTAAACATTGAAGCCTCACAACATCCAAGCTGAAGCTCTACTGAACGCAACTAATGTAGGTATTTATTTGCATACACAAATGATGGGAATCGTTTCATCGTAATTACTGAACTTTCCCACATTTTATGACATCGAGATGCGTCATACTTACGTCGACGCAAACTAAGAAAACGAACGAATCACTAGGTACACGGTGACTTAGTACTGTGCGCATGTGAAATCTATTGAAACATTATTGTCTTCGTGACTATTTACTTGCGTAGATACCGAGACATGGTAAAAGCAACACATTCCACAATAATTTACCTCTAATAGCTATGTGTGTCAGGAGACTCGCTGTCAAAAGACCACGTTCAATAAACAACCTAAACACAGAAAACTTACTTAAAAACAGAAAGTTTGCACTAGAATATACCACAGGAATGCGCTTCGTGGTCACATTCCATTGTGAAAATAGAAAAACACACTTGCTAGTTACGTACGCGGTATAATAGCCTAACCACGTGTAGGATACCGGTAGCGCGCGGTTCAAAGATCGTTCTTTCACTTTACACTTACCGATTACTTAAGAAACTTTCTTGAGCACTTAAAACACTAATATTTAAATCGCCGGATGACGAAAACAAGATTAAACTTAATGAATTAAATGTAATTTACGACGTTGTGTTTGCAAGGAAGCCAGCCACCATCACTACGAATTCGTAAAAGACATTTTGAGCATAGACACAATAATAAAAAAAGTTTGAACGCGAACGCTATATCCATAGAGTATAGTACGAGGGCTACAGTTCAATGGCAAGATTCAAATATTCTTTAAAAATTTTACCTTATTTGCTGGTTAATCATTACTTTACTTTATATTAAATGTATTTAATCCAATACAACTTTCAAATTACAAATTTAGACAAGATTACGAGTTAATTTTCCTTAATAAAAATTATGACAACAAAATACCTCTCCCTCAAAACTAATATACAAATCATGAAATATTAAAATCTAAGCATTGATATACAACGGAAACTGCTACCAGAGTCTTAAGTACAGTACGATGGGGGTCAACTTGTATATCTATAATATTTATTTTTATATTTAATAAAATAGATCTCTATGTATTAATTACGTTTGAAACATGAGTTAGTTTTAACGATATTAAAGCTTAAATTAAATAGAATAGACTGAGTCACTGTTGACACATGATTCAAGCCTACACTGGAATTTCAAAGAATTTTCTACTAAAATTCTACAACGATATTTCGCCAAAATTAAACTCTTACATGCTCTAAATGACACTAGATACCAGGCTTCAAAGGGATAATTGAGAAAAGAAATACGAAATTGATAAGTTCACTCAAAGCCGTATTTTTAATAATGTATCAATCAATTTTGAATAATATAGAGCTAAGACTTGTTGATTTCCCATATATTTTACCGAACAAATTATGTCTATTCTTTTTAATACCATTAAAATATAAATAAAAAATTGTCACGTAATCAAACATCCTTGCTAATTTGCATTCCAGTTTTAAATAAATTTGTAGTCACAGAGTAAGTGAACACACACAGATTAATCTTACTAATGAATGTTTGACGTACACTACGTGTAGTGTAGAGGTCTCTGTATTTCTGTCTTACATGTGAAAGAAATAGAATTAAAAAACAACTTTAATTAAATATTTGAATTGAATTAAAGAAAATGTACAACTTAAAGTTTTACAAGAAATGAAATAAATAAATATCATATGCATTATCTTTAATTACTCCTCACACAACATTAAATTATAAAGTAAACACATAATGTCTGGTGAAAAGAGGCCTGGTAGTCCTAGTAGTCCAGCAGTAGAGGATAACAAAGAAGATGCAGAAGAAGCTGAGAGCTGGATAGGTCCAATGCCTTCAGAAGCTGCTCAACCTAAGCCTAAAAAACGAAAAGGTATTGTTTTATTTACAATAATATTACGGTCGAAGCTAACTAAACATTAAACATACTTAAATTGATCTGCGTTTCGAAAATTTTTGCTTCTATATTATCTAATTTAGGTCATTTATATAAAAAAATAAGACACTAACAGATATAATATACTTTGTATTGTTACATCGACAAACAAATAACCATATAAGTATGTATTTTAATTGAGATTAAC
>DWPA01002836.1:0-15076 GCA_018251375.1 Calpodes ethlius
TTTAATCAATTTTGACTGTTTGATTTCAAAAAATATTGGCTATTAGTCCTATGAGTCACGTGTTGACGTTTATTGTAATACTTCGCATAATATTAAAATATTAATTGATTGATTTCTCTGTACCAATGGAAATTATTTACTTGACTATATTATTGAAATTATAATAAAATGGTCTCTATAAGTTTACTGTGATAATATTTATACAAATATTATGAAACCCTTATCACATTACCTACTATCGGATAAGTCAGAGGTTTTACTAAGTTTAAAAAAAAGTCAAATTATCCTCGCCTTATTTAATCTACCAGCTGTCTCTATTTTACCGCGAAATTTTATTTGAACATGTGCTGTAAGTTTTTTGCAAGTGATTTGGTGATAAAAGTTTAGTAAACTCACTCATCACTCTCATTCCTATCAAGGAATACACAGTTTATGAATTTAGATAAGTAATTTGAGTATTTTGCGAACGGTACATAATTTTCACTCAATCAGTCCGAGCTGACGTTACGGACTCAGCACGACTAAATATTTAATTACACCAATGTTCGCCCCTAATAGTATCTTTTCTAATTAGCAACGCTTACAAAAGCTTGCATAGTTACTAGAACGGCCACGATTTTCCTCGAGGCGTACGCTGATTCCATTAAAATATTTACAACGTTACATATTTGTTACAAGATTGTTCTTTTATAGATATCACGGTGTAACATGACAAAAGCGTATCTAATTTTCAGCCAATGTTTATTAAACTCCACCCCTGTGTGACACACGATTAAACAGAATGTAGAGCAAGTACAGCCAATAATTACTTTGTTGTACGAACTATAAGGTTTCTGTTGTTCAAGGTAAGCTTATTCTAGAGATTCATTTATCTATTAAATCTATATATTATTTGCTTACTTACAAAGTATGGCTGGTTTAATTCAAGAACATTAATTTAACATCGTTACACGCTAGGTGATTTGCTAGGCACTAAGCAAGCCTTTCATTGCGAACGTAACTTAACGGTTGATGACAAGCTGGTAAAGCTTTCCTGAATTAGTGGATTGAGAAGCAATAAACTTTGTTTTGTTTGTTCTTTTGGTATAGTTTGGAGAAAGAAAGAAAAGAAAAGAAGAAAGTTTAAAAAAAAATATCTCTAAGGAGGTAAACAATGGTAAAAGTTAGTATGAGTATAAAAAAAATATTACCGCGGATGAAGTCGCGTTCAAAAGCTAGTAGTTTAATAGATTCAGAGATAATTCAACCCTTTGGTTAATCAAATCAATCTAATTATCTTTGTTGTACTGTTACAATTGCAAAGTAAGATTTAGATTGAACATAAACGTGCAATTGGTAGTCTTGTCATTAAAACATAACAGTTGAGTTACGTGTAACTGATAAAACTGTTACCCATCCGAACAACAATGACCAATTTTATATAACAATTGGAGCGATTGTTAGTTATTTAATTTCTGAACGTCTTGAACGATTGAGGTCATATTTACACAATATATTTGTTTTGTATCGGCGATGTTGTATTTCTGTGATTGGATCCACGGATGGCATGGTAGTGAAGTTATATATATAGATTTTTATATAGAACTGAAATCACATCATTCATTGCACATTGCTGATCCTCAGAAAAACCAATAACTGTTTCCGTGTCACGTTTTAAAGCTTGGCATTGTAAGCGGTAGTGTATCACGGACATAAGCATTTAATTCGCGCATGTCGTAGATAGGTTGTAAAATTATTTTATCTAGCCTAAGTCGCCGGCCGCAATCACACGAGGCGCGGCGGTGGCCATATTCGAGGACTGTTACGTCACCGGTATCGTTTATGTAAAGACCTCAGAAAATCAAACTGTTTTACAGTTTAGTGATAGAGAAATGGTAAGTGACATGCGATGAGATGAGATTGGTTTAATAAACGCTCGTTATCTGAGTCATGAGAAGAAAGCTAGGTGTAAGTTTCGTTAATAAGAAAGCTTTTTAAAACCTCATAAATTTAAATATCCCAGTGTCGCCCACATTGGGATATATTTTTTAGTCATAATACAGATGTAGATATTTTATAGTTAAGATTTGTCGAGGGGAGATTATAGACGATTACATGTTGTTTTTAGTATTATTTATTAAATATTTTAGATTTTTGCGAACTACGTACGTGATTAAAAAACTAATCTTTATACTTTTATATAGGTTTCCCCTAAATATTGCATGCCAGTAACCTGTATTGATCGTTCTAACTGACAACCTAGTAAATAGCAAGATTACTAAACACTAAAACATTTACTGGTGTGGCACCACCTTTAAACTCTACGTCGCTCACACGCACACATGGAAGTTTCCCCGACTGCACAACACACATAACATTTCGTTATATCGCTTAATGAAGAAGCAGCCAATGTGCAATTTACGGTAAACCAAGGTATTATTACTAATTAACTCGTTAACATTGACAATAGATAGATAAGACCGACAGTTCAGATACAAATTAACGGGTTTTAATTTATAATTAATTATGAGCAATATTGATTTTTTTAAAGACCTAAATTGACGTAGACAAGTCAAAAAGTAACGCTGATTAAAGCGCATTCGGACGCAGACGTTAACACTAAATTAACGCAGGTGTGTCCGCGACATTAAGATTACGAATAGCTTAGTCGGTGAGCTAACCTCTTATTGTCGACACTTAAATTACAAAGTGCGAAGATGTTACGCCGGATGATTGCCCACGGTGGTAAGCTGCATTTAACACGCACATAAATCGAAAGATAAACACCAATAATAAGATTCTGGAATCATCGAGAAAGTTTCAATTTGTTAAAGCTCATAACCTTTTACACGTTAATAGTTTAATTTACAGTTATAGCTCGGACCGCGCGTTATTACGGGGTATAAGTTTTATGTTATACAAACTTATAATAACATCGTAGCTGTAAGTATGGGTTTTGGGTAGATTCAGCTAGAAAAAGACGAAGATTTGTCTACGTAAGGAAATCATTCTGTAGGTTTGTGAAGAACTTTAAGTCATAATCTATAAACTTAACAGTGGTCTCTATTAATGACTTCAAAGATTAATTGAATAATAAATATAATTTAATTTAAAATTTTATATTAAATTAATTATTTTTATTTTTTATATTTAATTTAATTTATATTTAATTCATTAATGTGTATTGAATATTATTAGATTACTAGAACCTCAAAAAAATAAAAAAAATAAATAAGCCGATTCCAATTTAAAAGACGTTGGCACTTAATGTCTTTTACTATTGTATAAATCCATGTTCTTAGAATCAGCATTTGTAAAAACATGAATATGGCCAAAAAGAGATTTAAGGTCCTTCACCTTTCATCTATAGAATTGTAGGCGAAGGTTCTGCCGACAGTTATATTTACGCCTACGATACTCATAGGATGAGATTTAGTAATGTACTTAAACTGTGATCAAACCTGTTTTCAGGCTATAAGCAAACAAACGAGCATAAGGCTCACCTGACAACATTGTCACTAATGCGTTGCTGGTTACGGAGGCAGCGATGGTACCGCTTCTTGAAAGATCCCATGACTGGGATCACCAATGCAGGAATTTCGTCCCGGAGTTTAAGAGTTAAGAAGTGACATGAAAACCGTACAGGAACATCTATGTGAATTTTACACCATGATTAGCAGTGACGAAAGTTGACTGCAAGTATTAAATCGTGCAGCGCTTTGAGTAATTTTGTACAGACAAGTTGACTAGACCCACTTGGCTACATCAGGTCCCGGCCCAAAATCGGGAATATCCTATACTCAGTTATAAAGTACCCCTTAGATGTGTTGACTTCTCCTAAATTTTTTTAAGCTAATTTAGCGCTGCTTGCCAATTAGTCCGGAAAGTAACCTTCATTAATAATAGCGACACCCAGGATCCCAATGTTGTTAGAGATATTAAAGAAAATGATTTGGATGGTGTCGTGACAAATAGGGTTCTATTTAAAAACATAGATGAATTATTTTTATTAAATGTACAGATAGAAAGTAAATAAAATCATATCAACCAAAGCTTGCTTCAAACACTTCATAACAATAAGCCCTTCGAAATGACGTTTACACAGCTGTCTGGATCATGAATACAGAAAATCAATTTAGAGGTCGAGGAAATTTAAAGAGTGGCTTCGTGCAAAAGCCCACTGGAAGCTCCGACCCAGACACATACTTTAACGGCAGGATAAAACGGGCAATTCCGCCGGAATTTCAAGCAAAGTGCTAGACAGGATAACGATATGCAAAGTTTCGCCGCATCGAAGCCGGCATGAGACTGCGGACGTTTTACTGATATCGTGCATATGTTCTATCGAGATTATTTACTTCATTAAGATTGGACATTAGTTGGACAAAAAGTTAGTTTTAATTTTTTTAACGAGTGTGGTAAATTTATTTTATGCTTTTTATTCTTGCTTGAAGTTTTGAAAAGCAGGAATATGTTTTGTTTCAGTAGCATTTAAAGTTGAAACATTTTACTAATGTTAGTTTTATTAGTAAGAGTTAGGACGTTTAGTTAATTAATTATTACTCGATACTACCTAGTATTATTTTTTATTAAGGCGAAAGAATAACGTTACCAATTATTTACCAATATCCAAATTACCAATCTAGCAAATGAGATATACATATGCATTTTCATGAACAAATAAAGGAATAATTCCAAAAAATGCAGAATATGTGTCCCGCTTATTTTGAATTTTATTTTATTTCAATAATTATTGTTATGGCAACTCTGAAAAAAAATTAAGTGTCTATCTGTTATCGTTTAAGATATCCAGCTCCGTAACAAACAATCGAATAACGAATAAAACGAGTATTTAAATGACTATCAAGAAACAAACTGTCTTTAACTTATTTCCAAAAGATATGTCTACTTTATGCAGTTTCAAACGACTTTTAATGAAAATAACTTTTGAAAAACCATTCAAAAACACGGTAGGTGTCGTAGAAGGAAAGGTAATTTCCTGAGTGCTTACGGAAATACTGGCGGCGGAGTCCAGACACACGGCTTTAAAATGTATTCAACTGGCCAATTGGAAATTCAGCTCAGACGGTAGATGGTATAACGATATGGAAATGTCGTAACTTCATTTTCTATTGACATATCGACATTATTACTAGGTATGCATAAGTATGGATAATAATAAAGTTATTTAGGAAATTGTTAATACGTATTTGTTTAGTAAAAACAGTATAATGTTAGTAAATTTTTTAAATTAATTTACGTTAATTAAGGATTTTATTGTAATTAATTTCTTGGTCGATTTCTTATTTGGAATATTCTTTTTTCCAAATTGGATGTGTCTTTTTATTTTAATTATTTCATGTATGACAATATTTTAAAAGATAAAAAAATTTCATAAATAATTTGTGACACGCAAAACTATATTTTGTATTATATTTAGAATACTAAAGTCACAACAAATCATTAATTGAAAAATAATTCAATTTAACGAAAGTAAAAAAAAATTGATCCTTAGGCAATTAATGAAGCCAGGTTAGATAGTTTTTACCAGGGAAAAATAATTAAATATTTTGTGTAGTGTAAAACTGCCGTAGCCACTAGGTACATCAAGTGGAAACAAGAAACTGTTCAAGAGTAACTTAACATTTTCTCACGAGAGACAACTTTACTTTTCAACTTTTTTCAAGTAATAAGCTTTATAGAAAGTTATTTAAGACATTCTATTTAAATGTTAATGCATACGTATACCATGGGAAAGAGTTAGTTGCGGACTTCGTTGGCATCAAACTCGAAAGTATAAGTTATAAAATGTATGCAACTAATTTCAAATAGTAAATAGGGTAATTTCAATTTTTTTAGTCGAAAAACAACGGTAAATGTTCACGTCCTTTATGGAGATCAGTAACACCAAGCGATTTATCAATAGAATCCAGTTAAAAATTGACAGAAGTTTTTTTGATCATTTCATTTCTATTTTGTAGTTATTTTTCTTGAGCGTTGATTTTCAGTTGCATCCAAAATATTTATTGTGATGGATATATCATCTCCATAGAAGGAAACTAACTAACCTCTTAACCCATTTTTTTATTTATAATCCATTATCATAAAGTTTACTTTATCAAATATTCTGATTTACAACATATATATGTAAAAAATTGGTATTCACCTCTAGACAAAAAGCGATTAGAAAAAAAAAACACTAAATTGCGATTTTTTCGAAAGTTAAACATTGTTAGTTATTTTTCTTCCATGAGGACAATATAATATGTTTTATTTTTTATGGCTATTTATCTCTTACAATAATAAGGATATTTTTTAAATATTTTTATGGATATAATAAAGCTATGAGAAATTAATATTGATACTCTGATAGCTATGATATTTCGTGTAGTTTTGATATTTAAATGAGTCTAAATAATTTTCTTCGCAATATTTCTATTTCCTTTTACTTTGCTGTTATCTAGTACAGACAATGTATACAGACTGAAAACTTCCTGTAAAAGTACACCTGCAAACAAACACCATTTGTATCTTAATACACAATATTATATAACAATTAGTTTGGTCGGTGTGTATTTGCACAATGCGACTGCTTAGTCCTCGTAATTAAAACATGTATTGTATTAGTTTCTCTTAATTGTTTTTCTGGCGGAGACATATTACGTGCAGTTGGGTAACTGGTAAACGAGAGAGTTATTTTGTTACGAGTTATAAAATTTTATTGTTATGTTCGTCGATGCCGCCGGTAACTTTGAAATGGAAGCAACGGAAACGCTTAATTACAACATATTTAATAGAGTTAAATTACAACGAAATCGAGCGATGTATTAACTTTTCTCTCTTATAATAGGTATAATTTGCACGCGCATGCACATACACGCACAGATGCACATGCACACACACACCCACTGACACACACATACATACATGAACACTTGCTTAAGCATTCATTAGTAAGTTATGTTACATTCCATTTAAATTTTGTACCGAATACTCTCTTTACTCTTGTATAAAGATGCTAATAGAGTCGGGTCTCAGTCTGGGTGTATACGTTGTTATCTTTATGTGTTTGAAAATGGCACCCATTTATTCAGAATAAATGGATTGTCTAGGTCTGAAATTCAGTTTAATGAACAAGTGTGTATGAAAGGTACAATAGGAAATAGAAAAGGATGTGTGATAGCGCAAAATATGGTAGAAATGATGACATGTATGAGAAGCGGGAGGTACGAAGTTCGATTCTTGGTCGAAAGAAATTTATGTGTCATATAAATATTTTCCCTCGGATCATGGGCCAGTGATGTCTATTTTTGTTATCGATGCCGCCAGTGACACAATGTTAAGTGCGTAGGTAAAAGAGATTTTGTTTGATTTAGACTTTTATTTAAATTCCGAACGTATTACCATGTTTCAATCGTAACCTAACAGTTCGATGATTACTTCTAACTCACTCATTACCTAACCCCATGCATCACTTAGTTACAACTTATACAAGCCGTAAATTCAATATCTCATAAAGTTAGTATATTTTCTATCCTAACTCCAAACCGCTACGTCTCGAATGCCACTCTGATTGAATAAATTGCCATAAGTTCTGATTAAATCCAACAGTTGTTGACGGCTTTATGATTCTGTTTACTACGGTTCCAAACTTATATCATCGTAGCTCACAAATATTATGGTGCAACGGGTTGTGTAACTTGTAACATGATATTGCAGTTGCTGAAACTGTCAAATTTTTATTTTTAAGTTACAGCTGTCATTGTCGTTTAGGGATGTCACGGAATGATGATTCCGTAGCTTAGTTGGTAATAACACTGCCTGCGAAACAAGAGGTCCTAGGTTGGATTCCCGGGAGCAGATATTTATGTGACAGATAAATGTTTGCTCTTGAGTCATGGGTGTTAGTGATGTTTAATTTGAGTTGTCAATGCCATTCGCGACACAGGGAATCCTATTGCGGTGGTATGAGTGTGTTAGCGTTTATAATCATTTATAATGTTCATAATGTAATCTAAATAGTGTGGTTGTTATAAGAACCAGCGTTAATTTTATCGCTAAAAGAGGTAGATTTAATATCATGATGACCTAAACTGAAGCATAAAATACATATATGTATGTGTGTGTAATATCGTGTAGTTACGATCGCTGACACGCACACATAAGAATGTGTTTTTTGCCATGGAAAATGGTAAATAATTGGTAATTATAAACAAAAATATGTATTTTTTTAATCTTACCATAGTGGCCTGTAAAGGCTTCATTGAAATAGTTACACATTACGTACGACTATTGCGGTTCTAAGCGTTATTATTTTAAGTACACAAGTTACACTAACGGTGTGCTATTTAGTGTGATTCAATAAATTTTCTTATTATGATAACTTCTGTCTCTAGTGAAAATAAACTGAAACTTATGCCTTTTCTATGATTTTGCTAGTATGTTTTAACCGTTATTATTTAACCAGTGCGAATTGGTAAACAAAATCATGTTTACACGAAGTAAAAAAAAATATATTATTCTATTTTCAAATACTTAATACACTATTGCAAGATTAATTATATTTTGAGTTCCATTTTCAAACTGTTTTGACATTTCCTGATCGATAAGTTAATCGTTTTTATTAATCGAATACCATATGAGATAGCGTAATCGATTTGTGTGGTCTCCTATCGAATTGCTAAGATTTCACTTTTTAACAAGGAAACCAATTGTCTAGAAAGTATTACCTGTGTTTGCGAACTTGTTGCGCGAATTACAGATAATAACTTAAGTATAACGACAAAACGATTGTAAAAGCTCCACCAACAAAACCGCAAGCGATTACCTCCTCTACTCAGTTGTAATAAAGTCTATGTTACTCAGAGAAAATGCAGGGAGCAATTGATAACTCGTGTTATAGTATGTAAAGGTTAATACATCGATTATCTAAATCGTTCAATTAAATTATATATTTAAAGCCTACGCATTAAGGACTAATTTAGTGTGATCGGTTCATGATATGGAATGATAAGGTATGCTGATCGATTAGTGATTATCTGTTTGCTCGTAATAGTATTATGTGTTTAATAATATATGACACCGAAGTTTGGCAGTCGGTGTGTTGATTCAACTACATTTATTCTTAAGGCTCCGTTTTTCTTTGCTTATACATATAATAATGCTATACACTTGTAGCGCCATCTGGGATATCTTGTGTCGTGCACACATAGACAAGAACACACAATCATAGACCTAAAACAGACTGTAGTTTAAATTCATTCTTAAATTTCTGCCTCGCTGAAAATCAAACCCGGGACCTTTTGAATGGCGTTCTGGTATGATAACTATAATGCTGTATTAGTCGTTAAAATGCAATGGACGCCTTCGGAGCCTAGCTAGATGGCTGACATCAATCGAATAGACCGAGTTAAGCAGTTCGGGAGCAGTTATAATTTGGGTGGTAGGAATGTTGTTCTAGTTATGATCGATGCACATATCTGAGGTTCCTTCTAAGGCTGTGAGTGTGAGGAAATATTACTGTGTCCATACCAAATGCGACTTAGAGAATACGGGTGATGAATGAGAATACGAGAGACCTATTATTGGTGTATACTATAATGCGTGCGTTTTTTTTTGTAGAAATAATTTAAATATTCATTGTTAAATAAGCCGTTTAATTTTTACTAAATTCGCACTACAGCAGAGTGGTGCGATTCAATTAAGTTCTTAATTAAGTATTATGATATGAGATCGGAGACAAATTTTGCTACTAATTAGTTCGAGGCATTTCTATTTGGTTTGAACAGTTAAATGCACTAAATAACACGTAGCCAAGTAGTATAAATGTAGCCAAACATTTAAGGGTTAATTTTATCGCGTTAATTAAGGCGTATTCGGACTAATGTCCGAATGGTAATCCATGGACACTAAAGTTAACACAAGTGTTACAAGGAGATAAGCAAGGTGAATGATTTTATTTCATTGTCAAATATTAATTACATATTTCTAAGTTTCGTTAAGACTCATTACGCCAAAATGTATTCCTTTAAATATCTGCGAGACCTGTCCTTAACAGTGAAGCAATATTGCGTTACTTATTCTTATTATAGTAATTCGTCAGTAACTTGTCATTAATAGAAAATGTTTTCTATGACCAACAAGCGACTCATACGAGTGGCTTGTATGAGTCGAGTTTAGTAACTGATTTATATAAGAATTACATAAGAATTTAATACGTTTAATACGACTAGGTCCGTTATGTTAAAGAGCTTTTGGTTGGTTTTTTATTTTGTGTAAACAAATTCACAATATCTCTCGTCTACGAGCCATCTCACGGTTAATGGTAATCGTAGCCCATCACTAACTCTAATGAAGAAGATCTGCATCATCGTCTTTAATAATATTATAAAGATTGAAAGCGAATTTTGTGTTTATATGTACCTAACTATCTGCATCTAGTATATAAAAACATTTAACAAATAAAACCTTTAAATAATAGAAATAAACACACACTAATTACAAGTTGGTCAACTTTAATTAAGCTAGTTTTTTACATGTACGGCGTTTCAATGTTCATGTAAATTGGTATTTTATAAATAATAATTATACTTTAAAATATAGATAATGATGCATCTGTCTGCTAAACTATACGATGTAAACGTACACGAAATAAAATGTATTATTTTCAGAACTATTCTTCAAACACAAATCGCAAATATTATTCATCATAAACAAATTTCACGTAAGGGACTTGTGTTGTTTGTTTAGCAATGCTTTGTGAAAAATTGATTACTTGGCAATTTGCGCGGGTGTAGCGCTGGCTGCACGTCGTTGTCGTATTTCAATCAACTGATAACGGATAAGCCATGTACGTTATTAGTAGGTAATTAATTGTGGACCAAATAACATTACTGAGATAACAATACAATCTATGTCTGTGTGTGTGAGCTGTTAGTTTAGATGTTGAAAGTTAGCGACTTATATTATGATTATGACTTAGATACGTATACAAATAGATACGCACACAGGTAAAATAATGTATACTTATTTATGTAATGTTTTATAATCTGTTATTGTTTCAGAAATAGCCCGCAGATAATTTTATCTTTTCGTTATTAAATCTCATGTTATTTAAATTTATAGGTTTATAGCCTCACCTATTTCTGCCGTGTAATAATTGCCTTATAGCAATTGTGTTCCGGCTTGATGGCTGCTCGAGGTTACATTTATGTAAACGACGATCTTCTGTCTTCAGGGGTAGCAACGTATATGTGACTAAATTCAAGTGAAAAAAAAAAACTTAGATTTACTAACTGCACGATTACTAATACTAATAGTCCTAAATTCCACAGTCCTCTTACTCCTCTCACTGACGATTAATAACAAACTTATTCTTATAAATAGTAAATGGTAACTGACAACGGCCCCATGACCATTGGTGGCACGGGACGGTGGCACTGCAAGCTCATTCAATCTCACAACATACCCCAACTTACAGAACTCAGGGAAATCTATAAAATGTCTTAAAATAAGATAACTGTAAAGAAGTTAAATTATATTGTCAAAGAAAAGGCAGTGTTATTTAATGTCCACCTTTTTAAAAAAAAACTTATGGCTTATTTTAATGAGTCCCCTCCATTGGCTTGGCTTGTCAGTAATGACAGCTGGCTGAAAGAACGGTCAATATGGCGGCTTGGCTTGGTTTTTCGGCAGGAAGTGACAGGCTACGTCACATCCGTTATATAACTTAAATATTTTATTACACATATCCCTAGAACATATACAGAATACTAAACTATATCTGCAGCGACTTCATAACATTTTAGCTTCAAACTATTTCTGACTTTACAGACTTATATCTGACAAAACTGGCTCGACAGCCAGACTACGTTTTATATTTTATCACGTGGAGCTTAAAATCAGTATCTAGTTTCCAAATCCAATTTTGTACATATTTTAGTACTACTGCAGTGAATCTACACCGTCCTCGCGAGACAAACGACTCGACTGCGTACCTTAAATGTATTTACCATGCTGCATGCGATATTAGGGCTTTCGTCCTATTGCAGACTGGGGACTAACTTCGGCGTATTTTTGTCTCCGTTATAACAACGCATACGACAGACAAAAAGTACCGCATATGTCCTATCGTTTCGCGAGGGCATTAGAGAATAGGCAACTTATACAGTATTCTTTTTAGAAATGTTAGCATACAACGTGCGATAAGTTCCTAATATGTAGATACTCGAAGAAATTTTTCAACGTTCAAAACAAATTTACTTTCCATCAATAAAACTACTTCATCGACAAAGGCGATCGACTGTCTATCTATCAGCCTTTGAAGGTCCATTACTGGACATAGGCCTCACCTAATTTGCGTCATTCAGACCGATTTATGGCTATTAACCGCTTATAACATTTTACTAATCGAAGGAATTCGAAGGTACTATAAGAAACGTTTCAACGGTTCAAGACAAATTTATCCTTCGTCACCAAAACTTCATTTGCAAAGGCTATTAACAGCAAATAAGAAACTAGTATTACGAAGTGGATTGGTTTACTCCCCTTAGCACCCATTACTCAGTCTCCCCATGGCCTAGAAGCTGACACCCATGAAAACCCCCAAAAGAAAAACAAGTAGATACAGTATACATATATTCGGTAACAAATATATCTGGTATAGTTATCTCGAGGATATTTTAAGACGAAACGAAAGTGGAGGTAGCCAGACACGTCTTAAGTGTTTCTCTTCACTTAAGCGCGTCTGGTTTAGCCATGAGGAGTCTCGTACTGCGGTATGTTCGTCTTGTCTCGCCACTACATTTTTCATGGTAAACGTGTAATAAATACTGCATTTAAGCCGAATACGACTTCTTGTTTTACCCTTTTTATCAGCACGTGGCTTCGTTAACACCATATTTGTAAGTTAAGTATGTGTTAAATACTAGGCGGTTTAATTATCAGTAGATTTATTAGATATATACACATTTTATTATAATTAGATTAATTCACATGATTGTGATTGAAATTTATCTTTTCATATGGATTTATACATAAATATTCATGTTTAGAAGTAAAATTTATCATTATATTTGTAATTTTATTGTAGGATTATCATAAGAAAAAAAAATATTTATAATCGCATTCGGAACAACTTCAGAATACCAAAATTCTTTCTCTCTGTCGCACGTTTCTTACCCTTCATAATGTAGCGCTTTATAACAGTAGTAGAATAAAAACTTTCACAAGGGTTTCACTTATACAATATGAGAAAATTATTTTGGATTTTTATTACTACGCTACATTATTGATCTGGGATTAGATGTATAACAATCTGATTCAAACAGATAGTTTCCGTATTCGACTTACACAGGGATGATACATAATCAATAATGAAATAAAATAATTAAGCACCTATTTCTAAATAACGTCTTGAGTCAGCAAAGCTGAGCCACTCCCTTTGTCTGCACAACAAATCACTTGTATGCATAGCAAGTAGATTAAGATATTTTTGTTTTGTTTTTTTTTTATATTTTTTTTACATAGTTAATGTACTTATTTAGTTTTCGTAGAGTATTTTGCTATTATTCGGTTTTTATGTTAATTTTCCATTGTCAGTTTAATTTGTGTATTGTGGCAATAAACCATTATTATAATAATTATTATTATGGACATTGACTGATGATAGAATAGAGTAAAAATATATGAATTATACGAAAATAACTACTTCTCTGGACCATGCGAGAAACGACATCTTATGTATAGACACGAAAATATTCATAAGTATGTGAGATTGGTATAAAACTAAAAGACACTGCCCCATCAGTAAATACTCTTAAATAATTTCTAAACATTAATGTCTGCAGTGTGACAGCACCACTTGATTTTTAAATTATGAATAATCAGCCAATGTACTGCAGTATTTAACACTCTGCTATTACAAATTTCAGAATCATGTTACAAGTATCTGTACAGAATTTAATTGCAATAATTTTACGATTGTATTATACCATAGTAAATAATATCTAACAAAACTTCAATAATTATTATGGTCAAATTACCACCACTAGGCAAACACTATAGAAATAGTCAATTTGCATTCACATCGTAAATGTTAATTGAGGCCGAGACCCCAAAATGTATTCGATTCGGTTTCAATTACAACAAAACTGTTTTGGTTGGAGCCTTTTGAAATTATATGGACAATTTAAATAATTCAGTTATGAACTGTTGTATTTATCTCTAAATGATTATCATTTGTATCTGTGCCGGTGAAATCCTGAGATCGGCAGTAATATGATATAGGTATATCTAGCTAGGTAACTAGTTGAATATTTTTGACAGATTTCATTGTAAGACACTAAAAGTGACAAAGATGAACTCTGACTATAAATTAAGCTTAAACATTTATTTTATTAATACATTTCACAGACATGTAAAATATTTAAGAGTAGTGATTCTATGAATCGAGGGTCTCAGGCTTTGAATAATGTGGTGTTAATTAATTGACATTGATAATAACCATTGCAACAGGAGTGCCAGGTTTGAATTTCAGCCACGGCTAATGTTAGTTATAGACAATAAACTTGCCGAAATACCGTCATCAATGATCACTTCTTATTCCAAAAGTTGACTGGTAAAGAATGCTTTTAGCATTAAGCTCGCCTTTTATACCACTGCAATTATGCCATAATAAAGTTTATATAAATAAATTTATTTGATCACGTGTACATACTAACGCGAGCTGATACATTTGTATGAGTGTGAAAATTAAAATGCACAGAGACACTGGCATTAAATATGTAACACGCCTTACAACGTAACATCTTTTGAAATAGTTATTTTAGGACGCAATCATGTTACAGTCACGAAGGTCGACGAAGGAGGTCGTTGTAAGCACCTCGCCTCCTAGCGCGGCACTCGTGGACTCACAGACAAGTTGGCACACTGATATGAACTTCTTTACATATACAACATACATCGGAAAAATGCGCGACTGTCCATTACCTACGAAATATGCACAATCGAATTTTTTAAACTTTATTGACCACAATATCACGGTACAATTGGCGAGCTTAATGCTTAACGCATTATCTACCAGCTAACCATTAGGCCA
>DWPA01002837.1:0-15075 GCA_018251375.1 Calpodes ethlius
GGGAATCCGAATTTCCTTCTCCCTGAGTGTATCAGGGTGGGAGTTCTGGAAATATACCGACCGTTAAGGTTGAGCATAGGAAACCCATAAATAATTGTAGGTATATCTGATACTAATTATAACCACATATAAAACATAACTTTTCATTAATTGCATACACAAACAAATAACCAAAATTCAATTTACGAACTTCTTTAACTGGTCTTTAACTATTCCGCAGAATCATACCGTTTAACTAGAATATAAAGTGTACTATGTTTTAACTCTTAAGTAAATACTTAGTTAAATTTTATACCATAACTTTAATATTAGTATAGAACAGCGTATCATTTATACAGTTACTTAAGTACCTTATGGAAGTACGCGGTGGTGCGTTTTCATCAGGTTTTAATAACTCTTGAGACTTCTGGGTTCCCGATTCCATCTCCTGAGGTTTAGCATCAGTTTTCGATGCAGTCCCCTCCATTACGGTACTCGAACGTGGACTATCTGTTGTATTAGAAAAAGAAACCCTCTCCTGTCTTAAACCACTTAACAGCCTACCCACACTTCCCATATCTTTTGAAGAACCTTTCGCTGTTTTTGAAGCAGTGTTATCTGCGGCTGATGGCACTGTTTCTGCGCTCTCTTTTTCCACTTTTAATCCTCCAAAATACTTTGTATCAAAATCTTCCTCACTTTCTTCTACGGGTACCTTAAAGTTCAATGAAACATCGTTTGTATACATCGTATTGTGAACTTTTTCGCAATCCTTGAAATTTCAATGCTAAACATAGATACCTACACAATCAACAGCTCTTTTAGCTACCCTTAGATGTTTATGTAAGTATATTCCTCCCTATACATTCCAAAAATACGTTTTGTGTACGTAATGTGATATTTAGTTAGCAAAGGAATGACCAGTCTAACAAAGATCTAATCTCATGGTCATGTTTTGAAATACTAGAGCTAGAAAACATCGAAGGGAGATTCATTATTTTGGCACTTAGTCAACACGTTATCGTGCCGTACAATGTTACACAGATTTAAATAAATTGAGAGCTCACTTAACCTGTTTACTAATTACTTTTACTATTAAATAGTTCTAATACTTACGTAAGGATCATACAGAGCATAAGAATTACGTCCCAAGCGCGTGGTAACTATCACCTGCATTGATTCGACCATCTGACACTTTCCTGATAAAATAAAGTATACAAAATTGGCTACTCCCACACCGTCACCCAAAAGCGTTTCATTAGGTAAGTACGATTTCATTTTAGCAACTATGCAGCCTTCACGTCGAGCCACCTGGTAATAAATCAAACTTCAGCTATCTGTTTCTCACTACCTCCACAATTTGATTTAACACGGAATTGAATACAATGAACATTGAAAACGAATACATCACCTCGTCAAGTGCGTCAAAATATGTGAATGCGGACATAGCAAACAAAACTTCGTCCCATTGTCTCTGTATAGATGCCTGGAGAACATTTTTGAAATCCTCTTTCATCAAAACGAGCAATTCACAATGACCTGAGTAAAAATGAGAGTAATGCAGTAGTGGTATCATTAACAAAAATATTCGGTATCTAAGATATTAGTAACCAAGTTACGTATATTCATGGTTACCAAGTTTGGTTTTTACAGTGGAGGTTGCTATTAGAAACGATAAAGAAGTAGGTACAGAAAACATTCGTAATAGTATTCTTAAAATATGAATATTCAGTACTGAAGTGAAAAAATCTCTAGCAAAAAGATAACTTATTATTCCTGCATAAATTGGCTACTAAATCCTTCTCCGGGTGAAAAATGTAGATACGGTAGGTATATATGTTACTTGAAAATATGAACCAGTAGTTGTGACAGTAGCAGTTCTCGGGATATTGTGCAGTAAGGACACTTCTCCAAACATGTCGCCAGGGTGCATGACTCCCACGTCGACGGACACGTACTGCTGCAGCAGCTCGTCGAAGAACATCTGGCTGACGACCACGTCGCCGGTCACGATGAAGTACAGAGCATGAGCCTCGTGGTGCTGGCGGACGATGGTACGCCCGGGGCTGTAGTACTTGAAGTATGTTACGGCGGCTAACTTCTTCTTCACGTGCTGTGTATATCATCATCGAGATTTGTGACTTATAAAACCATTTATCATACAAAACTATAGAATCTCAGCCCGAAGTGTTGCCAGTTTATTTTTTATTGCATAGCATTAAAATCAAGTTTTAACATAAGGTGGCCGAAAAGAATCAATATCCTCGTGAAATAGTACCGCTATACGTAATATTTAGAGGTTTATTTTAAAGAATAGCCTTTTTTTTATTATTATTTTATGAATCTGCTTTAGGTATATCACGTGAAAACCCGTGAATGGATTTGGAAGTGTCTTGGCTTGGCAATTTTTTGCAGAAACATAAAATGATAGTTTTTATATATACCTACTTCAGAAATAAACTTAGGGATACAGGAAAACCCTTTGAGATTGAAGATGAAAGTTAAAAAAAATCGACCAGTGTTCTTGAAATTTGCAGAAAACTTTTTTTTGTACAAGGAATAAAATAAAAATGGTTAACTAGTACAAATAACATAAAAGATAACTCACATTCGGGTAACGCTTAAAACATTTCAATCCTCCAATTATTCGAAATAGATATTTTTTCTCTTGGTCTGTTCGTTCTTCAGCAGCTTTATTTAGTAATGCTTTGTCCTGAAAGTTTTTTGACATTAAATGTAACGTGAATATTTTCTAACTCTAAATGTTTACCAGCTTCAAAAATTTATATTTTTGTAAATTTTTTTACCTATCTAGTCGTCTCAAGTCGTCAAAAATTTAACTGAATGAAAAAAATATATTTTTACCACATCTATTTATCCTACTAACATCTTAAATATGGAGTCTATATAACAGGTATATATTATACATAAAGGTTAATTACAGACGGTAACTTTACCAGTATAGCGGTATATTGGTATATTTAAAATATACAGGGTACCGTCCACCACGCTGGCCAAATTCACATTGGCAAACTTCGCACACTTAGGATAACATTATGGGGAATTCCCAGGTGTGCAGGTTTTCTCCCGCTGTTTTTCTATACAGAAGCAATTGCCAATTACCTATACTTATAACTTTTTAAAAATTATAGTTGCGTGCATGATTTGAACTGAATGAGCGTCTGCAACTATAAGGCTATCACTGTTTTTATCAATATCTATAGTACCCACTATAGATATAACAAAAAAATAAGGACTCACAAAGATGACGTGAGATTTTGGTATTATGTAATAACAATACAAAAAACTGAATTATAAATACTTCAATACATTTATGCCTAGAAGCTGTTTCTTCTTGCCCTTGCCTCGCACAGCTTGCTCGACCCGACGCTTCACATCCTCCAGGCCCTCGTATTGGTCGGTGGCCTCTATCAGCCAGTACGCGTTAGCCATGACCATTCGACCTAAAGCTCTGAACAAACACTTGGCACGGAACTTCCGCCGCATTTGTTCTTCAGGGTCCTGTTTGTGAAGCAACTTAATATAATCTTAATAAATATAGTCGAAAAATGTAAATTTTGAAACAGATGTTTTTGATAGCTTTATTTTTGTTAATAAACTATATGTTTTGTTCTAGAATCGCGTATTTTCATCACTTTCGGTCTTTTAAGGATATACAACAATTATGAAAGGTCAACGAACCGGCCAGTTGTAGATAAGCCTGGTAGCCATCAAAGCACAAATTTATCCTTACAGTTTAAAGCACAAATGTCAACATTGATAATACAATAAAATTTTGTGGTTTTATATTAACATTTTGCTAGTAATAACTAATCATATTCAAGCCGTTCTAAGTGTAAATTATACGTTGAAAGTTCACGGCCGTTGTTCATTCATACATAAATTTATAGTCTTAATTATGTTACGTACAACCTCGCAAGGAGCTTAATTCTATAATACTCTTTAGGGCTTACGCTATAGAATGTAATATGTAGGTGTACATAAACTCTCATAACCATACCATTTCTTTCTCTTTCTTAGCTCCACCACGTCCAGCCATTGCGAAGACTAATTAAAAATGGTTAAAGGAAAATTAAAAAATAATTAATATCTTATTTTAAAACTTAATGGTAAATTATAAGCATTCAAAAATACAAAAGCTCTTTAAAAAGTCAAGTTTCAAGCGAGCCATGAACATGACAATAAAAATGTCATTGCTAAATTGATCCTCACGAAAAAGTAAGGAAATATTAGTTAAGAGACACTACGACCTCTATAATACCAAATTGGTAGTATTGCAAAGAAAAAAGATATACTATATAATTATTATTTTAATAATTTTCAGTATGCCTATTGAACATTGTAATCATTATGTACATAAAAAGACAGATGTAGACAAATAAACTCGTATAAATATTTATTTGAGTTAACTGTTGATAAAAACATTTTTTTTAATTCTGTAAGATAATATTAATATGTCAGTATTATATGAAATAAAATAACTAAAATAACAGATTGTCTACACAGAACTCAAAAGTAAGAAAATATGTCAGTTGGTAAAAATAATCAAGGACTCGGTATTACATCTAGTGGTCATATAGCACAACTAATAACATAAGATGTTCCTTATTTTTTATTTATTTTCCTACTTTACCGTTAGATGGCGTAAAACGTCGATAGCAAAGGCTTAAATATTTATTTAAAATAGATTGGGTTTCATTTACTATATATATATATTTAATACCAATATATAACCTTTTTATATTGTGAAACATTATTTCATTTAAATATATTTTTTAATTGGCTCCCATAAAACCTTTTTTCGTTTCACATTCACGTTCAAAAAAATTATAAAATTTGATATAGAAAAAATTAACTCTTTTTTTGTTTACATTCACGCTGGGAAAATGTATGGGAATAATATGTGTGGAAAGCAAGGAATTTGACGTTAGACCAAGATTATTGACAATTTGGCGTGATATTACAGAACTATATACACTTTTTTTTAGCTGTGATCGATCTCACTTAGTCTGTGCAAAAGTGACTTGACAGTTTTATTTACAGGTTGTTCTATTTGACATAATTGACAAGTATATTTCGTGATTCTTGCTAGTTGTGCGTTATAATTACTTGCATTTATTTGAAGCCGAATCTTTGAAAATACAATCTGCCTCATATTTCTCATTTTTTTTAAATACTACATAGCAAACCGTGTGGAAATTTCATTAACTTGATTTTAACACTAAAAATGGTAAATATCTTTGTTCCTAGCTTTTTAGAGCCGGTAGAATGGCTTATATTGTTTATTAGCCCTTTTTTGTGTGTTCGGCTCACGGAATAAATATAATTTGTAAAGTTAAATTTGATTAATATTTGTGCTTTTTGTTACATTGGGATATTTATAGACCTAATTTTTGTTTTCAGAGCTTCGGTCTACCATCTTTGAAAGTAAAGCCGGAACATGTCAACAATGTTCCGGTCCACGAAGGTCCATTCGGTGTACCCGACCCGTTAGTTGATGGATTAACAGCCACAAAGAGCAGTATTGGCGTGGCCCACCCTTTGCAACAATCCGAACAAAATGTAAGGCGCTATCTATGTAACCATTTTGAATTATTCAAATTCTTCAATAATTTAAATAATTACTCTTATTATTTGGGGGATGAGTTCAAATCCTGCACGCATCTGTAATTTTCAAAAAGTTATGTGCATATTACAAGTTTATTATCACTTGCTTCGGTGAAGGAAAACATTGTGAGGAAACCTGCACACCCAAAAGTTCTCCATAATGTTCTCAAAGATGTCTGCAGCATGATGGTCTAAGGCCTGTACCCCTCACATTCTGTGAGGAGACCTGAGCCCAGCAGTTGGACAATTAAGGATTGTGATGATGACTCTAATTCAAGGTAAATAATTCATGGATGAATAAATTAATGTTGTTTTAAAACTGTTATTGTAAAGTTTACATAATAAGAAATCAAAGTCTAATGGTATTGTAGGTAATAGTAGCCATAACCAAAAGCAATATTGCAAAAGTAAAAGCAATTATGAAAACAAATCCCCTTTCAAAACAAAGATGGTTTACATTGCCCGCTGCTTGATTTTCAGCCTAGACAGTTATTTGTGTAACAATATCATAGGTAGAGATTGATAGAAGTGCAATCTACTGGTTAGCTTCTAAGATATCTGTGATTTTTGTGCTTAATCAGATGTATAACAATAAAGTTCACTAACATGAAATATGGCTGTTAGTTAAATTAAATAATGTTTTTTTACTAATATCCAAAGTAATGACCAAACAATCTCTGTTTAAATGTAAATTATGACAGTTAAATATACCAGACCATCTTATGTCTGGAAAGTTTGAGCTGATTTTCAGTTGGTAGTATGAGAGACCTGACTGAATATCTCTCAATTATTGAAAACAAATGGCATGTGTACATTAGTGTACATACTGCACATGTTCTGAAAGAGTTAGCTTCAGCCAGTTTGGTTATGGTTCATTAATTTCAACAATAATTAAATGAGCTGCGTTATAGTTGTCCTAAAATATCAACACAAACTTTCCGGACAACCCAAAACATAAGTATTTTCTGTCTTGTCTACACTGTGCCTTAGACACACTCAACAGGCACAGAAAACACCTGACTGAGAGAGGAACATTATGATGCTCAGCAGTAACTGGACAACCAAGGGGGAGGAGTTATTGGAGATTAATATTAATATTGCATTATTTTGATCATTTCCAGTACCACTTGAATGAAGAAAAAATGAATATGGCTATGTTGCGCAACATCCAAGGTCTTCATGCTCCTCTCAAACTCACTATGGAAAGAAAATTTGTTAGCAAGGTAAAGTAATAGTATATTATTAGAAATAGTAAGAAATGATAATTGAATTATAGACACATACAGTTAATTAGAAATTCATGCAGTATGGAATCATTTTCCAAAATATGTATATATATTTTTTACATTTGAGTTTGATCAAATTTTAAAAGATAGGATAGCTTGAATATGGAACAGTTATCGATATTCATTAGTAAGGGAACAAGGAAACTTGTTGAAGAAAGAACAACAAAGAAAGCTGTTGAAATGCCGTCATAGCAAAAGTTATTCCACATAGTAAGCATTTGCCAAAGCTTCATGTGGAAAACCAAGGGGTCTATCAAACTATAATAGATGTTTAAAATGCCACAAAACAATGTCTGTCATATTACCTACTCTTATAGAAGTTGTATCTATTTCAGGTTGGAAGACTACCATTTCTGCCAAGTTCTAACTTACAGCAAGATGTAATCACAGGAAGATATCTTGATATCGGCTTTGAAGACATTCTAAATACACCAGAGTTCTGTGAAATCGCTGGGCAACCTCATGCAGTTGTTGAGAGATCTCTTGGTCTGCTTTAATTCTTACGTTACATAAATAAATCTGATGTCTTAAGTAAGATATATGTCCATTTTTTATTTTATTCTCCATTACATTATATTGTGCTATATAAATTACTAGCTGAACCCTGCGCGCATGGCTGCGCCAACACGAGCTGCCATGAAATATATGAAATTAATCAAAACGACAGTGGTGCCACCTGTCGAAAATTGGTTGTACCAACTCAGAAACCTTCATGGGCACATACAGACAAAAAATCATTTTTATATACTAGAAGAAGAAGAGATATTAGCTGACCAATATTATGAAATTTTGGAAAAATCTGTGTAATTTAGTAAAAATTAAATTTAATAATACTTGCATTTGTGCACAGTCATCCCAATTTTGGATTTGAACTTCATTAGATCATGAGTTATGAGTTTTTAAAATAGTTTTTTGGCTCTGGTGTTAAATACGGTTTTTAGAGATACTACAATTATGCTTTCTACTATCCACATTAACTATACATTTACTTAGAACACCACTACAGTAAGGCTTTATTAAAAGTCAGATTGTAATATGTTTTATACTAATGTAAGAAGTGAAATCGACTCATATTTAAAAACTACTACCAAATTAAAGAATTTTGATCAACATACAAAATTATTAAATTATTTTAAAAATAACTTAAATTTTGGTGTTTACTCTATTGACATCGTTAGACCTGATTTTTCTATCACCTCTGGGTGTGACAGATTTAGATATTATTTAGATATAACCTGTGACAATTGAAAGTACACAGACGACCAAAGATAAAATGTATGAATTATACTGTATCTAACATTATTTTATGTTAGTTTCTCATTACATCAAAATTTGTAAGTTTATTCATAAGATTGGAACCTAATGAATTCCTGTAATCGTTGAGTCCAGGAGATTCCTCATCTGGTTCCAACCCTGAGCATTATGTCATACTTTAAAAAAAAATATTTGTCCGCATTTCTAAAGCAATATGTAAAATTTTAACACTAGGGTAAGTTATAATTCGGCTAGCAAGTTTTAATCTATACGGCATACCTACTATATAAAAGCTTGTAGAGTTACGGTTATTAGGCGTCCAGATAAAGCAGGTCATAGTTAGGCTTTTTGATTGGATATCCGACCAGGGGGGTGGATTTTTGTTTACGCTCTTTTAGAAATTCGCTTGGCTAGATTCTGTAGTCTAGATTGCAAAAGCCCAAGCACGGAGCTTGGCGAGCAATGCCTTCGACTATGCGACGCCAAATACACACATTTTTTAATTCACACACTTCCAAAATATTCAATAATGTAGGGTGTATATAGGGTTCTGACCTTTTCACCCAAATGTTTGGCCAATCTAGCTGATCTGTCAAGCTATAAGATATTGGTGACGTAGCTACCCTAAGCAGACTTCAGAAAACAAAAATAAAAATCCAGAAATCGATATCGATGGAACGAAAATTATAATTAAAGTAAATAAAATATTTAGAAAACAAAATGTTATTATCAAAATATTATTCTTTTACAATGTCCAGTATTCTCAGCTTACATATTTTCTTCACTTCGTTTATTCCAGTTATAATTTCTTCATTTTTCGAATTATTGTATCGCTTTTGTAATCCCTCGATTATAGACTGTACTTTGTTTTCTCTAGCGCATATTATAAAAGGAAAACCGAACTTCGATTTATATCTGAAAAGTTAAGAGCATACTCATAATACTGTGATAAAATCACAAAAATATAAACATGTTTACTCAATAAACGATAGAAGAGCCATCTAGTATTTCATGTTAGAACCTGAGCTTTTGCTACCGGGGAATGCCTACAAAAGTTGCATTATGTTAACGTTAGATGGCGCTCAGTTTTGTTCAGTACTGTTTCATTTTTTATAGATGTCGCCCTCAGTTTGTATTATGGCTAGATGCAGTATTATTACGTGCATAAACCTATAAAAATTCACTTCAAATGTTTCAGCGACTGTTTCCTAAAGAGTTGTCCTACCTGTTTTTTTCGAATGCTTTAATAGCTAAAAATATGTAATAGGCAGAGATTACAACGCACTGTTGTACTCACTTAACAGTGGTAGGCGGTAGCCCTACCACCAACCAAAGAACAATTTGTAAAGAATATAGTCTCGCCTCCTTATGTGAATGTGCTACACGATGCTTTAAAAAATTTCGTCGTAGATTGCTTATGCATAGGCGTACGACTTAATAACAAACTACAATTCCTCCTATTCCAATTTAGTAGTAGGTGTTTATGGGCGGCAGGAGATGTTGACATTGCAAGCTGGTTTGCTATCCTTATCTCATAAAAACAATGTGTAAGCCAGTGACGGTAAATGACCATCGTAGTATATGAACATCACACCAAAGGTGTTGCCAGTCAAAGGTGCTAAGATGGAACTACTTTGAATGATGGCAACAATGGAACCTGGAAATATATTTTGCAGTTTTACCTTGAATTATTAGAGTTAATAATATCCCTCTGTTCCGCGGTAATATCACCCAACCCTGCAGATTTCTGTTCGAACGCAGATTCACTCGTCAACTCCTCGCTAGCTAACTTGCCTGCCAAATCTGGATGTGACTTTAGTATACCAATTTTGCCTGAAAATTATAATCAATCAAATTATTACCCTATAACCTAGATTATCATCATAGCAACCCATAACTGTACTAATAGTTACTGGCATTGGATCTTTTATCATAATATGTGGGTTATAGTCATAGATTATTATGGAATCCACCTCACTGGCCACTGGCAATGATAGCCTTGACAAATCCTAATATTATGGAGAACTCTCAGTTCTATAGATTTCATGACTTACATTTACTGAAGCAAGTGAACTTGTAATTCACACCCTACCGTATAGAAAGTAGAGTTGCGTGGTTCAAACTTAGACCCTAGCGTTCAAGAGATCAACATTTGAGCCATTACTAGGCTATCATTCCACTTACCCAGTTACTGAAATTTAATATTGTTTACTGAGAAATAACTTGATCATTTGTATTCAACTCACACTTGCACGCAGATTGATCTACCATACTTATTAGTATACATAATAAATATATCATATCAGGATAAATTGTTGATAATATTATGGTGAAACCCCGAATATTTATATAAATTTTTAATAGTCGCGGAACATAACAAACGGGTTGGAGTGACGACAATGACGCGACGCCATGAGTTGTAATGTACGTGGCACAGCGCGACGATACATTCATTATGCTTTCGTATTGTCTAATTATTTACATCCTGATCACATCGCCGTTTTATCCCACCGTCTGTTTTCCCAGATCATAAAAAAATGTTATTTGACTAATATATACATGTAATATAGGTATGTACATATAATTATCTACTCGATCTATCTCTTACTTCATTGATTAATTAGTACATAATCAAACACTCATAACAACAATATCAACTTCGTTATTTTGTATGAAACACTGTACACCGTCGTAACATACAATGACTCACGTAACTTACCATCCTCATCTAACTCGTCCATGTATCTATAAAACGAATTATAAAGATCTGCGAGATCAGCGAACGGGCGTGACTTCCTCACTTGCACGGCGGCGTCGGGCCATAATTCTATTACGTTTTTGAACAACCGATCAAATTCATTGTTCTCTAGTTTATTCACCTCGGAGATAGTCAAAAGTGAAGCCATAGCTAATTTTTATTCCTAAATAACACTACACGAGTCTTCTATCAGCACGAGAGTGAACTTAACTGACGCACTATCGCTGTTGTCACAGGCACAGGTCATTAAAGTTGAACTCGTTAAGTTCGAACTGTTTATTGACAATTCGCTTATTGATTATTGCTTATCATTAGAATATTATGGCTTGACAAAACTTTAAATACTTAAAATAGAGCAGTAACGAGGCCTAATTAAATATAGTTACCTAAATAGAATTGAAAATTAAATCTATATTCATGTTATAAAGAAAGTGTGTTTGTTCGTCCCTCTTTCGTATGATTTTTGGTTTGGGGATAGTTGGGGAACGACTGTTTACCTAGCAACCAGTGATAAAAAATGTCAACTTTTTATTGCTGTTCTTTGTCACACGTGTGCGAAGCCGCAGGAATCATCTAGTAGTGAAATAAATTACCCACATTTTACAAACTTATAACTCATATTATCAGATACGAATCTAGAATATCATATTCATGTCGATTTCCGTTATAAGAGACTTGGGCATACCAAAGCCAGGTTCTTGTCTAGGAGAGGTAAAGAATAAGGAAAATATTTTTTTAGGCTTTTTTGAAGGTGGAAAATCGGACAACTTTGTCACTCCTTTACGATAGGTACATACCTAATGCATAATTATTATATTTTCTATTTACTTAGATTTATGAACAAATGACATAGTAAATTTATTTATCACCTATTTCTTATACTACTGAATGAGCAATTTACTTACAGATAAACAAACAGAAAAAAAATACAATAATAAATTGCTGCGTATGCTTGAATTTATACAGATGTCAACACATAATAAAATATACTTTTTTACGGTTACTACGGTGGTACAGGGATTTGAAGCTAAAATAGGAGAACAGAAGAGAATAGAAACAAAATCCAATACTACTTACGAGTACAACACGGGAGTTATTCATTGAGCATCTCTTCTACGCGAATGGAGTATGGCACATCGTGAATGGTAGTTGTGTTAACAGTATTCGAGCGAGAGATAATATCGGCCACTACTTGTTCTCTATACTCAGTCCACCGTCTCGCCGCCACAAACTCCTCGAAAAGTTGCTTCTTCGTTAATAACTGCAACATTACTTCTCATTTTTGGTTTCCATTCACCGAAGCAAATTAAGTATATTATTTGACGGCCCCGTACCCTAGTTGGTAGTGACCCTGGCTGCGAAGCTGTCCAAGTTTCGATACCCGTCCGGAGCAGATACTTATGTGACAGATAAATATTTGTTCCCGGGTCATGGGTGTCAGTGACGTGCTATCTGTGTTGTCCATGCTATCCGCGACACAGGTATATCCTACTGCGGGAGTATTAGTGTGAAATAGTGAGAAGTAGTGTTATCACTTGCGAGATTTATTGTCTTACAATAGTTTATGTTATATTACACTTTATAGAACAGAATATTAACTGCTTCTTAGACAATGGCGAGAACCATAAGTAGGAAGGTGGCGTTTTTGTTATCTTTGCTCCTTGCGTTTCTTCTTAAAGCTTCATTTGCAGATATTCTGGGGTGAGAGTAACCAACTCTTTCTCTAAATTGTTTAAGAAAATAAAAACCTGGCCATTTACTTACTTTCTTGTCCAGGTAATATTTTATCCTGGTCCAGATGTTGGCCGAATTACGTTGCAACAGCCACACTTTGGGCAATAACATACACGTCACGGGGGTCAAAGCCACAATCCTGCGATCTCGCATGTTCTCACCTAAACCAAAACTGGACCCTGAATTCAGCTGGCATACCTGAATTAATTAGGTAAAAAATTATAACGCATTCACGTATATTGTTAATTATACATAAATGGGTACACAGTTAAATTGTCAATCATGTCATGGAGTCCTGAAGTTTCATGAAATTACCAGTCAACAATTGACACGAACCTTAATGATCGATTATGTCAATGTTTGGTCATTGATTTACGTCATTCAAATATTTAATTTATGCATTGTAATAATGACAAAAAATCCACGTACCCTTTCTTGTTCAAATGTATTTAACATCATCGCAACTTTTAAACAGCGATTTCCTTAAGAGCTCCTTATTTTATTTTACGAATGCAGTAAGAAAGTACCTACTCTATATCATGGTACATTAAATTTCAGCCAGATTTCAAATGTCCATCGTCCTCCAAGACCATCAAGAAGAACTCTAAAGATTTCCTCTGTATTTTTCTTTTACCGAAACTAAGGGTATTCAAACTAAGTGCACAATAAACGAAAATAGGTCATTCAATAAGTATTTGAAATCAATGGATACTAAACATATCAAATAACTGTTCAAACAAAATAGTAACTTAGATATATAAATCTTGTTTATTTACCTGCATGAAATAGGTACGAATATTTTGTAAAGGCAATGGCGTCACATCATTGGGTAAGCTAAATCTGGAATCATAAACATCACAAACTTGTAAGAAATATTAGGTAAGTTTATAAGAAAGACTAAAATATTTATTTATTCTTAATTTCGCGTAGATAATTATTTTACATTGAAGTCTGTATTTGTTTCTATAGAAATTTATATGGTGGTTAAAGTAACTATTATATTAAAAAAACCTTCACATTAATCCACCATACCTTAGCGATTCTACGAAATGGTCTGTTGCCGTTCTTAATAAATCATGGGATGGTATAATTTCTACTTCAGCAGAGGGGGATGGGTTTATTAGATATGAATCCTCTCCACCTAAGCCCGCATGCATATTTTCTGTATTAACAAAACTAGACCCCTTCTCAATTCCGACGTCTTTTGAACTGACATTTATTTTTGAAGCACTCGTTTTTACTCCATTATTTTTATGTGTAGATGACACTGCGGTTTCCGATGTAAGACTTTCTTTAGTTTGTTTGCGCTTCACATTGGCAAAATATTTCTTTTCAAAATCTTCTTCACTTTCTTCTTTCGATACCTGAATGTAAAAAATGTTGTATTTAATTTTTCAGTACCAAAAGATACATGACTTATTATATTTGTTGTTCTTGTACCAGGGACAAAACTTCATTTGTAATATTTACTCAAAACTTGGCGCTACATAGGCATAGGTAGGTATAATAAATAATTATAGTCAAAAAAATCAAAAAACTCGTTTTTAACGCAGAAGCTTTCCAGCATATATATTAGACCCTGAATATCATAATACTATCTAAGAACGGACTACATCTCTAGCTAAATCAACTAGAGCCAAACTCGATAATGTTACGTCGTTATATTCCAGAGTTCATGTGACCAGTATTTCCGGCCTCATCTTTTGAATACTTCTATTAGGTACATTATTATGTAACATTGCCCATGTTACATATATAAAAAAACTTCAGCATGATCAAAGAGAGTCAAATTTAACTTACAAGATGTAATTAGACATTGTCATTGAAGTGAGTGAACATAAATGAAAGGTTTTAAAAAGTGATAAAGTATAAAGTTTTATCTCCACACCAAGATTACCTCACAGATAAGGCATCACATATAAAAATGACATAGGGGCATATTCAAATCTATCTGTTGCCTGTTTCAAGATTGTCTGTTTCAACTGCATAACCAGATTCGATATACCGAAATCCCTTGCGCGGCAGGCAAAGTAACCATCGAATGATCGTGTTCATCTAAATTAAAAATGAGTGCACAACTTTAATTACTTACGTAAGGATCATAAAGCGTATAATAATTACGTCCCAATCGCGTGGTAACTATCACTTGCATGGACTCAATCATTTGACACTTTCCTGTTAAAATAAAGTAAACAAAATTGGCTACTCCCACGCCGTCACCCACAATCGTTTCGTTACGTGTATACGATTTCATTTTAGCAACAATGCATCCTTCACGTCGAGCCACCTGGATAAGTAGAACTCGATTTCATTAAAGTTTTATATCATACTAGCTAAACCCTGCGCGCGTTGCTACGCCAATATGTAATTAATTGGAATGACAGTGGCGCCTCCTTTCGAAAATTGGTCGTACCAACTTAGAAACCTTCGTGGGCT